>JAPYYD010000260.1:0-15378 GCA_028551405.1 Uromys caudimaculatus | reverse complement strand
ATACCATTGGAAAGTTTGGCCTCAAGGAATGGCTAATAGCCTCAAAATTATGTAAAAAATTTTTGTTGCTGCTTCAGTACAAGAAGTTAAGACTTTGAAGGTTTCAGAGTGTATTATTCATTATGGAGGGTATTTTATTGGCTTATCCCTCTGAAGGAGTTTTATTACAAGCCTTTGTTCTTATACAATGACCTTTGAAATTTTGGAGTAGTTGTTGCTCCAGAAAAGATTTAAAGGCAATATCTGATTCAATATTTGGGGTCTCAGTTATATCCCAAACAAACTGTGGCACAGAAAATTCAAGTATTTTCAAAGTTGTTAGGAGATGTTGATTAATTAAGACCTCACCTTAAGTTCACCATAGGAGGACTTAAGCCTCTGTTTGATAACAATGGGTATGCTAATTCTAATTCCCCTGGACAGTAAACTGATGAGAGACAAATAGCTTTGCAGAAAGTAGAAGAAGCTATTGTTCAACAACAGATACATTATAAAAAAAAATAGATCAATTGTTGGCTGTTTGCATTATTGCTATAACTCCTGTGCCCTCAGCAGTTCTTTGCCAAAAGGAACCATTAATACAGATTCACCTTTCTTCATCTCCAGGTAAAGTTTTAACACCCTATTATGAAGCTGTTGCTGTTGTAATACAGAATTATAGAACAGAATTATAAAAATATTTTGGGAAAGAGCCTGATGAAATATTTATTCCTTATTCCAAACAGCAATTAAATTGGTTATTATAAACTGATATTTTGGCCTACTGCATGTGCAAACTATTCAGGGAAAATTGATTATCATTATCCAAAAGATAAGTTGTTGCAATTTGCCTTTATGGATGCTTTTGTATTTCCTGTAAATTTACACATGCAGCCCATAGAAAATGCACTTACAGTATTTACAGATGGCTCATCTAATGGGAAGACAGCATATGTGATTGGATCACATGTTCATTCTCTTGAGTTTTCCCTGCTTCAGCACAAGTAATTGAATTACGCGCTGTAGCTGCTGCTTTTAAAATGCTAAAAAATCAAGCTCTTAATTTGTAGACTGATAACCAAAAAATATAGCTCATGGTTTATAATTATTTGAAATAGTTCCCTTTTTAGATATTGCTAATTTTCAAATTTTGCAATTATTCATGCAAATATAACTCAGTTTAAGAGAATGTACAGTTCCTTATTTTGTAGGACATTTAAGAGCTTATACTGGATTGCCCAGACCCCTTAGTGAGGGCAATGCCATAGCAGAATTGTATACCAAGAAGGATGTAGGCCTTACACAAGAACAGTTGGCCAAGCAATCTCACTTTTTACATCATCAAAATAGTAATAGCTTGAGACAATAATTTGATATTTCTAGAGAATATGCAAGTTAAATTATAAAGACTTGTCCTCAGTGTCCTAAATTTCTTCATGTACCACATAATGGTGTTAATCCTTGAGGACTCGTACCTAATCAATTATGAAAAATAGATGTTACTCATACTTCTGAATAAAAAAATATTTAAAAATATACATATTACTATTGATACCATTTCAGGTTTTCTAGTTACAACTGCTTTAATAGGAGAAGCAACTAAAAATAAAATTAGTCATTGCCTACATTGTTTTTCTATACTGGGTGTTCCAAATAAGATTCAGACAGATAATGGAACTGGCTATTGCAGTCAGGCATTTGAGATGTTTTGTTAACAATTTCATATTAGTCATATTACGGAAATTCTTTATTATCCTCAAGGACAAGGTATTGTGGAACAGGCCCATGGAACTTTAAAACAATATCTTTACAAAACAAAAAAGGGAGAATCATATCCCTGTACACACAAAAATTTTAAAGATTTAAAAATTAGAAATTTGGATGCCAAGGAACTCTCTGCTGAGTGTCTATGGCGCCCTACAACTAGGCTCACTTATGCCAAGGTGAAATGGAAGGATCCACTTACAGGCACATGGCGTGATCCAGACCAGGTACTTAGTATGGGGAAGAGGGCATGTTTGTGTTTTTTCTACAGGATGCTAAAGGAGCATGCTGGCTGCCAGAGTGATTGGTGAGACATGCTGATGCTGGGACAAAGAATGATGCTGACCATGAGCTTGTTGAGTGCCCTGACAATGGTGACAGGAAAGCTGTACTGGACATCTGTCCCTGACCTACCTTTGCTTTCCTATATCCCAGATTGGACAAGCTGCCATGCCTCAAGATTTTAGACCTTGTGGGACAGAGAACATGGAGACTGTAGAAACTGCTTCAAAAAATTAGTCAAAAAGAGAAGTTATAATGACTTTTCTCTTTCCTTTAATGAGACCAGTTATTCTGACTCAATCATGGACTGGTATAGAAATCAATCCAATATTGGAAATGACAGTCTTTATTGGGAAGGCTGATTATGGACATTTTCAAAGACATATTTGGAAGTTAGCTGCAGTTCTCTATGATGTTATGTTAGCAAGAGATAGAATCTAGGCAGGATCTGTACTTTGAATAAGTGTTAGTACATGTGTTAAGGCTCCTAATTTTTTATTAACTGGTCATGTTAAAATTTTCTTTCTTCTACAATATTTAATGCAAGTTGTATTGATTATATACTTTCTAATTGTGACAGAGTGTTGAAATCTGGCATGTCTGTTATGGTGGTCTATCAACTAGCCTTTGTTTTGTCGCCTGTGAATTTTACAGGACCTTGGTATCCTAAAAAAGCCTTACAAGTACTGGAAGAAGTGAGTCAGACTTCTAAAACAGAAGCAAGAGGGCAGTGGGCTTGATTATTACTGATATAGCAGCTTTAATTACATTAATGGCTAGCACCACTGCTTATACAATTGCTTTGACAACTTCTTTTCTTAATTATTCAGCAAAATATGTATTAATGTATTGAGTATTTAAGAGGATTCAGATTGACATTTAAAACAACAGATTGATTCCTTGGCATCTCGACCTATTCAAGTACATTACCATCGTCTTGATATGATCGACCGAGGCATTGAGTTGCCTAAGGCTAGGGAGACTCCCATGGGAGCCGCACAAAACTCAGATTTGTGCACGACTGCTTGTGAGCAGCGTGGGTACCAAAAGAGGTGCAAGGCTAAGCACTGCAAGGGGAGGACCATGTATTCTGCTTCTGAGTCCCCTGTGGAGCAAACCTGATGGCATAAAGGTTGGTGTTCAGAGGTGCTCCTTTACCATCTTTGCAAAAAGGAGACCTAGGCCCTTTCCTCACCAAAAGACACCATCTTTGTTATCTAAAGACCATAAAAGACTTTCAGGAGGAATCAGGTTCACTGCTTCCCCTCTTTGGTTAAAGCCCACCTGTCTTTCAGACAGGTCTTTGTTTATTCACTGGCCATCACATAGATCTTAAAATAAATAAAAAGAGAGGAGATGCTGGGAACCAACAGATTTGCAGCTTTCTCATTAGCCTGAGTGAAGCCATTTTGTGTTAAAGTTCGTCTTGGAAATAACAGTAGGCCAAGGGCGTTGTTTTCTGAGCTTCAGGATTTTGTTTAGGTTCTGTCTCTCAAGAGATGGATTCTTTCCCAGGTCGAGGTGACTTCTTTGAGATTAGGTGGCTGGCAGGAGTGGTTGCCTTGGTAACATGTCCATGTCCTTGTGGCTAGGAGTCTGTAACTCCTTGGATTTTTCCCATCCCTGTTGCTTTGTCTAAGTCTTGGCTATATTGTTTAAAGTGCCTTTATATTTCTTATTATAAATTGATGTATGGGAATTAAAGGTCTTTGGAGCTTGAACGGAGGGACTCTGTCTTACTCCCAGGTCTCTCTGTCTCTGTCTCTTTTATCTGTCAGTTCCCTCCTCAGGACCATGCTGAAGACCCCGTGTGCCAGGGAAAGTCAATGACAAATTAATGATCAAATAAAAGCCCAAACCCAAGCTATGACTGGCCCATAGGCCACCTGAAAGAGGGTGGTGCCCTCCATACACACGGCTCATACAAACCAAGCATTGAAGTTCCTTACCCCTCCCACTCCACTCATTTAGAGTCTCACTCAGCGCCAAGATGTTAATACTGAAAGAGCCCCTGGCCCAGAAAAGGACACACCCACCCCATTTCAGAGAAAAGACCATAAACCAATGGTTCTCAACAGGTGGGTCCCAACCCCCTAGGGTCGCTCTCAGATATTTACATTTCAACTCATAACAGTAGCAAACTTCCAGCTATAAAGTAGCAACAAAACAATTTTCTGGTTGGGGGTTCCACAACATGAGGAACTGTTTTAAAGGATGGAAGCACTCTGGAGGTTGAGATCTATTGGAGACCAGCGTGATGTATGACTGCAATTAAGCCACCCTGGGAACCTCCCTACCTCTGCCTCTTCCCTCGTAAAAGTGCTTAAATACGGACTCAGGAATAAAGTTATTTGGAGCTTGATTGGGTAATCATCTTGCTCCCAAGGTATACCTTGTTTCCTGTCTCTTTCCTTCACCAACAGTTCCCTCCTCGGATGCGGACCCTGGTGGATACTCCCCCGGAAGGGACCCCCGGGAAGGACGGGACAGTTAACCCCTCGCAGTTGGCGCCCAGACGTGCGGCCGAAGAACGGGATCATGCACACTGCCGGACGTCACATCACGGAAAAGCCTGACCCAGGTGGTCCTATTGAGGGTCGAGTTTTGAAGATGCTCGCGGAGTGACCCGACCGATGAGGCAGACTGCTAGAAGGAAGGTGAGTGACCCATGAAGGAGATGGATGATTTTTCCAGAGGAAAGGAAAAAATAGGAAATTTTATTCATGGAAAATTCTCCTCCAGGACAAGGGATACCTCGGTAAAAAAGACAGTTTGTGGGAAAGCTGTGAATTAGTACCACAAACTGCTGAATTTATGTGAAAACGGACTGGAAGTAACATAAATTCATAGAAGAGTTGTGTTATTGTGTGAAAATTGTATAAAGTAGTATGAAGTTAAAAAGGGAGATTTTGTATGAGATGGACCAGAGTAAGAGATGTTTTTGTGAAAGCAATAAATAAACCTTATTGAAGGACAAGGTAATAGTAAAATGTATTTTTTATATATATATATATATATATATGCACACACACATATATATATGTGTGTTTACAAATAATGGTAAAATGTGTTTTATGAAGGTGTTTAGAGTTATGCTAAAATCTAGGGAAGCAAAGATAATTCTTATAGGTGCTTTTAGTCTTTGGACCCTGACTAGAGATGGTTTATACCCTAAATATGAGAGAATGGATTCAAGAAAAGCAAACCTCCCCAACTATCCAGGGAAGAAAAATGAAGGTAAGCTGTTTCAAAACTCTCCTAGGGACAGAAGGAGTTTGGGAGATGTCCTGGCCCTTCTAGTTCTGGGTCTTTTAGGTAGGATGTCTGAGTCGCTTTGGGACATCTAATTCTCTTTCCTGTCTGTCTACTGTATGTTCTTGGTGCACCAATCTGTCCATGTGTCAAAACTGACTGTTTTATGTTAAGTCTGTGTCGTATGCATGGAAGTTGTCCTGTGTTTTATGTTAAAAAAGAAAAGAAAAATTGGTTAAAACTTTATTCGCTAGTGATCTACCCCTTGATTTAGCTTAACTTGTTTTAAAAGGCAGTCTCAGTTGACCCTTGGAGCCAAGCACAGCAGGAGAAGCCCTGCCAGAGGCTTAATTGTATGCAATACCCACTCTTAAAGGGGCCGCAGCTTTTCAGCTTCTATGGTAAGGGTGCTGACGGCTGTTTCTCCTAGAAAAATTTCTCTGATTGGTGGGTTCAATGAGTAACAAGGTGTTCCTCTCTTGAAATTACCACTAGAAAAAGTTAAATTTTGTCTGGTCTGAATCAGTAAATGTGTGGTTACTTCATTTTTGCTTCTGATTGGCTTTAAAAGTATAAAAATATTCTACATGTCTTGGTTATAGAGTATTGGCTTATAAATTATTGGGTATGATTAAAAATATGGAACTTTGGTAGCAAAAAGTGGGTTTAAAACGGGTAACTTAGGGTGTGAGTCATTCTAGACAACAAAAAAACGCAACATGAGCCAACCCAGGGAAACAGGTCTCTAAAGATACGTTTAAATCGGGTAATATTTTATGTAATTCTTATCCTAGAAATCAGACTAAGATTTGGGACAATATCTCTTGAGGTATTGAAAGCTACACTGTCATGCATTCAGATATAAAAACTGACCACCAAAATTTGTAACGTGAAAGTAATACTCTTGGTATTGATTTTATTGTTTAAAACTGAGTTTGTTTTCCAAAGTTATGATTGTGTTCTAATGTTTCAAGAGAAACTTAAAAGTTATAGTTAAACCACCAGTGTTCCATTGACTGCAGCTTACAGCTCCATCACAACCTCAAAAAAAAAGCAGCAGGTAAAATTTTTTGAGATACTCCAGCAAGAGTTCCCTTTGTTATACAATTGGCTTGCGAAAATGCTAGTGCAGCCTGCCGCTATTAGGCCATGCAGGACAGAGACAAACTTAGCTAGATGTATTCAACTTTGTACAGAAATCAGACCCTCATACGATCAGGGTCTGCCTATGGCTCTTGCTCCCTTACAATGGACCACTGTGCAAACAATGCTTCCACAGAAATGAGGGAATAAAGAAGTTTTAATGTAGAGGTTTGGGTCATTTTAAAAATGATTGTTCCAGGGCTGGAGTAATGGCTCAGCGGTTAAGAGCACTGACTGCTCTTCCCGAGGTCCTGAGTTCAATTCCGAGAAACCACATGGTGGCTCACAACCATCTGTAATGGGATCTGATGCCCTCTTCTGGTGTGTCTGGAGACAGATACAGTGTACTCATATAAATGAAATAAATAAATCTTTTTTAAAAAAATGATTGTTCCAACAACAGAGGCAGGAGCGGACAATCAAGTGGAGCCCCAGGAATTTGTCCTGGGCCAGGCCTCAGGAAATAGGCCCAATTAAGAAATATTTGTGTTTGAGTTAATGCAAACCTCAAAGCAACCTCTGCTGAAGCTTGTGTGAAATTCTTTTGTTTTAACACTACCCCCTACAGAAGTAGTGTTACTCGGGGAGGAGGGGTCAACTCCAGATCCCAAGGCACTCTCAGCAGGCCGCTTATCTAGGTGTCATAAAGAATTATGACTGCTTTCCCTATAGTATTAACAAAAGACTCACTTAACTTGTTTAGTTCCCCTGATGTGTACTGAGTTCAATCACTATTAAGGAACCTAACCTTAAATTAATAATTGCAGAAAGTTTTGAAAGATTAATGGACAATAGAACAACAGGATTGGTTATTCCATTAATCCAAAACAAAGTTCAAAATTAAGATTTATGGAAGGTTAATGAGGCTATGGTACTTATGAAGGCATTAGAACCTGGCTTGCCTACTCTAGCTGCCATTCCAGGAAATGCATATAAAATTATTATAGATTTGGAAGATTGTTTTTTATACTGTCCCTTTGCATCCTGATGATTGTAAAGAGTTTGCTTTTAGTGAGTTTTTAATTTTGAGTAGCCCATGAAGCGATATCATTAGAAAGTTTTGCCTCAAGGAATGGCTAAAAGGCTTACATTATGTAAAAAAGTTTCTGTTGCTCCTTCAATACAAGACACTAGTGTCAAAAATATGGAGGGTATCTTATTGGCTGATTCCCTCTGAAGAAGTTTTACTACAAGCCTGTGCTCTTGTACAATGAGCTTTAAAATTGTAGAGTAGTTACGTCAGTTATATCCTAAACAAATTGTGGCCCAGAAAATTCAAGTATTTTCAAAGTTGTTAGGAGATGTTGATTGACTAAAACCTTACCTCAGGCTCCTCACAGGAGGACTTAAGCCTCTGTTTGATAACAAGGGGTATGGAAATCCTAATTCCCCTCAACAGTTAACTGATGTGGGACTAATAGCTTTGCAGAAAGTAGAGGAAGCTATTGTTTCAATAACAGATACAAAATATAAAATATAGATCAATTGTTGGCTGTTTGCATTATTGCTACAACTCATATGCCCTCAGCAGTTCTTTGACTAAGGAGACCGTTAATATGGATTTGCCTTTCTTCATCTCCAGGTAAAGTTTTAACACCCTATTACAAACCTGTTGCCGTTGTAATACAGAATTATAGAATAAAATCATAAAAATATTTTGGGAAAGAACCTGATGAAATATTTGTTCCTTATTCCAAATAGCAATTAAATTGGTTATTGCAAAATTCTGATATTTGGCCTGTTGTATGCGCAAACTTTTCAGGGAAAATTGATAATCTTTATCCAAAAGATAAGTTGTTGCAATTTGCCTCTATGCATGCTTTTGTATTTCCTATAGATTTGGGCATGCAGCCCATAGGAAATGTATTTACTGTATTTACGGATGGCTCATCTCATGGGAAGACAGCATATGTGATTGGACACATGTTCTTTTTCTTGAGTTTCCCCTGCTTCAGCACAAGTATTTGAACTACATGCTGTAGCTGTTGTTTTTGAAATGCTAAAAAAACAAGCTTTTAATTTGTATACCGATAGCTGATACATAGCTCATGGTTTACAATTGAAACTGTTCCTTTTTTAGATACTGCTAATTCTCAAATTTCACAATTATTTTTGCAAATACAACTCAGTTTAAGTAAATGTACAGTTCTTTATTTTGTAGGATATTTAAGAGCTCATACTAGATTGCCCAGACCCCTTAGTGAGGGCACCGCCTCAGCAGATTTGTATATCAAAAAGGTTGGCAGCCTTACACAAGAACAATTGGCCGAAAAATCTCACTCTTTACAACATCAAAATAGTAATAGCTTGAGATAACAATTTGGTATTTTTAGAAAATGTACATGTAAAATTATAAAAGACTTGTCCTGAATGTCCTCAAAAAATATAATTAGTCATTGCCTACATTGTTTTTCTATGCTTGGTGTTCCCAATCAGATTAAAACAGATAATAGAACTGGCTATTGCAGTCAGGCATTTTAGATGTTTGTTACCAATTTTATATTAGTCATATTAGTAAAATTCCTTATTTTCCTCAAGGACAAGGTATTGTAGAACAGGAACGTTCAAACAATATCTTTTATATATAAAAACAAAATACGGGGAATCATACCCCTACAACACAAAAAATTAAAATTTTAAACTTTGGATGCCAGTGAATTCTCTACTAAGTGTCTATAGCATCCAACAAATAGGCATATTTATGCCCAGGTGATATAGAAGGATCCATGTACAGACACATGGCGTGATCCAGATCAGATATTTAAAACGGGGAAGAGGGCATATTTTTGTTTTTTCTACAGGATGCTAAAGGAACATGCTGGCTGCCAGAGTGATTGGTGAGACATGCTGATGCTGGGACAGAGAATGATGCTGACCTGTGAGCTTGCTGAGTACCCTGACAATGGTGACAGGAAAGCTGTATTGGACATCTGTGCCTGACCTACCTTTGCTTGCCTATAACCCAGATTGGACAAGCTGCCTTACCTCAAGATTTTAGACCTTGTGCGACAGAGAAAATATAGACTGTAGAAACTGCTTCTGGACATTCTCAAAGACATATTTGGAAGTTAGCTGCAGTTCTCTATGATGTTATGTCAGCAAGAGATAAAGTTGGAACAAGATCTGTATTTGGAACAAGTGTTAGTACATGTGTTAAGGTTCCTAATTTTTTATTAATTGGTCATGTTAAAATTTTGTTTCTTCTACAGAATTTAATGTAAATTGTATTGATTGTACACCTTTTAACTGTGTTAGAGTGCTGAAATCTGGCATGTCTGTTATGGTGGTCTACCAACTAGCTTTTGTTTTATTGCTTGTGAGTTTTACAGGACCTTGGTATTCTAAAAAAGGCTTACAAGTACTGGAAGAAGTGAGTCCGATTCTAAAACAGCTGCAAGAGGGTAGTGGGTTTAATTATTACTGAGAGAGCAGCTTTAATTACATTAACGGCTAGCACCATTGCTTCTACAATTGTTTCAACACAAGAAGTTAAGACAGCTACCTTTGTTAATCATTTAGCAACAAATGTTACTAATGTTCTGAGTATTCAGAGGATTTAGAACAGCAGATTGACTCTGTGACATCCCAACCTTTAAAAATTCATTATCAACGCCTCTATCTGCTTGATCGTGGAATCACGGTGCCTGAAGCCGATGATTCTCCTTTAGGAGCTGCATAAAACTCAGATTTATGCACGCCTGCTCATGAGCTGCGTGGGCATCAGCAGGGTGTGAGGCTAAGCACTGCAGGGGGAGGACGCTATGCGCTGCTTCTGGGTCCCCTGAGGAGCAAACCTGATTGCATAGAGGTTGGTACCGAGAAAGCTTCACCCAATAGGGTGAGCTTTAGTCCTCTCCTCATAAAAAAAGGTATCATATTGTAATGAGGATTGGGTCCCTACTCCCCCCTCTGATTAAGGCCCCCCGTTTCTAAACAGGTTCCTTGGTATTTGGCTTTATAGTAAATAAAAAGGGAGGAGATGTCAGAGACCAAAAGGCCTTGGCTTAATTAGCAAGGTAAAGTGTCCCAGGCTTCACAGCAGGCATTCCTTTGATTCCTCCCCACTCCAGCTGTCTCCTGCAGGCAATAAGACATTTTGTTTATAGTGGCCTGTGGCTCCAAAGAAATCTTGTGATATCCTGCTATTCTGATTTACAGCAATGCCCGCTGTCTTGCTTTACAGCAGTGTGATGTATGGCTGCAATTAAGCCACCCTGGGAACCTCCCTACCTCTGCCTCTTCCCGCCTAAAAGTGCTTAAATAGGGACTCAGGAATAAAGTTATTTGGAGCTTGATTGGGTAATCGTCTTGCTCCCAAGGTATCCTTGTTTCCTGCCTCTTTTCTTCGCAGACAGTTCCCTCCTTGGAAGCAGACCCTGATGGATAGTCCCCTAGGAGGGCCCCCCCGGGAAGGAGGGGACAGTTAACCCTTCACAGAGAACCACTGTCATAAGTAAACCCAAGAATCTACAAGCACATGCCTTTATTCCAGCAATGGGGAGACTGAGGTAGGATGACCTCTTTGAGTTCAAGGCCAGCCAAATCTACAGAATGAGACTCTGTCTTAAGAAAACAAAAACCAAAAACTCCAAGAGATCCCTAGACTGCAGCTGACTCTCTCCAAGCTGAAATAAGGAAGAAAAAAATTCACAGTGGGACTGAATCCTTTCGTGACAAAGAGCAGCAGCCTTATGTTAATAAAGCTTTCCAAACCACTTCCTGTCTGATCAAATCTACAGATCTGTGGAAATAATGCACAGGCGATTTCCAAACCATCACAGAAAGATATCAGTACCTAGACTGCAACAAGACCACACCTCCAAATAGTGTCACTCCCTGGGCCAGGCATATACAAACCATCACACCAGGGTTCCTTTGTGCAGCTCTGACTGTCTTAGAGCTAGCCTTGTAGACCAGGCTGACCTCAAACTCAGAGCTCTGCTCATCTCTTCCTCCTCAATGCTGTGATTAAAGGCCTGTGCCATCACCACCTGGCTTCACTGTCTCCTCTTAGTCCAGAGCAGTCACAGTTTGTGACGACTGCTCAACTAAGAACTTACTTTAAGTTTAATCCCCAAAGTGGCATTTCTAAAAGCTCTCAGCCAGGAACACTTGGTGCTCCATGCTCATGGTGAGACAGCCCATGGCTGAGAAGCTGACTGACTGCCTGAGGCTGCTGCTGCTGCTGCTGCTAAGATGGGAGGGAAAATTCTCTCTTCTGTCTCATACTGGTTCTGAGTTGGTGGTTGTTGACATCAGAACCACCAAACTGGTGATGTTGCACCCAGGTGACGTCACTCAGGCGACAGTGACCCGCCCACCTGTTGCTAAGGCAATAGCCACCATATTCCCAGAATTCACCTTGACCCACTGCCCACCTTTACCTGTGGCTATGTCATGCTGCACCACTTTCCAAATATATACAGAGGACCCCTCTCCTCTATCTCTCTCTTTTTTTCCTCTTTTCCCCCTTCTTTCCTTCTCTCTCCTAGCCGCTACCTTACCCTCCCACCCCCTAATAAACCCCTCACGTGGAACTGTTTGGCTTGGTGTGGTTTTGGAACATGCAACCATCTCCACCGCAGCACATACCGAACCCGTACCAGCAATTTTTTTACAACATTGGTGCTGAAACCCAGGAACTTTAACGCAAACTGCTACAGGGTCTGGACGGGCCCGGGTCGCCACTTGGAGCGACCTTCCAGCCGCCCACATGGTCTGCCGCCGCTGCTGCTACCTTGACCGCCGTCACCGCCCACAAGCCGTGGATAAACTACATAGACTTCTACTGCGACCAGTGCTCCCTGCTGCTGCCCAGCTGCTGCGACTGCCGCCCCGCTGTCGCTCTGCCCAGTCGCCGCCAGACTCAAAATCTTCCACCACGTGGTGCCACACCAAACAAACAGTTCCACGCCTCCGGCTATCTGCGCAGTCCGCAAACACTCACCGGCATTTAAATTGGTAAGGAGTTTTTCCAATCGGCAGAAGGGCCTCTTTTGCTCAGATAGTGTCTGGCCAACTCTTTCTGGGCTGAGGGGTTGGCTTTTCATTGCCCCAGTCTCTATGACTGGCCTCCTAGCTGACCCGCGAGTTAGGACCTAGCCCTTGGGTGTCCTCCCCTCGGAAGCAGTTCATTTCCCCCTCTACCGCCGCAAAAACCGTAGTACTAGGTTGGATTGCTTTCTGACAATTTCCGGGAAATTGTCAGCCGTGGCCCCTAGAAATTACTCCTGACGTCCTGAATTTCTAGCCTGGCCAGCCGTAGTTACTGAATATTCTCTGGGACGCCGGCAAGAATATTTCAGTAACATCCCCCAACACCCAATGGGTACTAATTGGTCTTTGCCGGTACCTCCAGACACCCCTCTGGGATGTCTCCTGGCAAACCTCAAATCTCTTAAATTAACGCCTGATTTGAGGCCCTCAAAATTGATACATCTCTGCAATAAGGTTTGGATTCAGTACTCTTTAGAAAATAGTTCCAAATGGCCACCTAATGGCACGCTAGACGCGATCGTTTTGAGAGATCTCCATAAATACTGCCAGCAGTCCGGTAAATGGAGGGAAATCCCGAATGTTCAAGCTTTTATCTATCTTCGCTCTCAGCCCTCTATGTGTTCTGCTTGTTTTCCATCCCAACTTCTCTTAGCTATGAAACCTATTCCTCCACCGCTAGATGATTTCACAACCCTAGACCCAGCTAACAAACCTCTTCCCTACCGCCGAAGACCTACTTCCATGCTGCCTTCTGCACCACCTAAAACTCAAACCGCTGCCTCAGTTTCTCTTTCTCACCAGGTTACCCCTGGGCCTACTAGCTCTACCTCTCCAGACTCCTCCCCTCCTGTGCCAGCTGCCTCCAATCACCCTGCATTGGCACCGACCTTCACCCCTCCTATCACTCGTTCTAAGGCCGCAGCCAAACCCCCAATTCCCTCTCCTCCAGAGACACCTGACCCAGCACCAGACCTTCCTCTAAGGAAAGTGGCTGGAGCTGATGGTCTGGTCAGAGTACATGTCCCGTTCTCGCTGAGTGAACTTTCTCAAATAGAACAAAGACTGGGTTCGTATACTTCTAACTCTTCCAAGTTTATTAAGGAGTTCCAGTACATCACTCAATCTTATAGCTTGACTTTCCATGATGTTCATATGATTCTTACTAACAATTTACTTCCTGAAGAACGCAGGCGAGTTTGGGAAGTGGCAAAAACGCATGCAGATGAAATTCACCAAACAGATGCAGCGCACCCAATTGGATCTGAGGCAGTGCCTGACCAGGATCCTTGATGGAATTACAGTTGCACAGGTGGTATCTTAGCCAGAGACAGGTTTATTACGTGCCTTCTGGCTGGCCTCAGAAAGGCAGCCTTGAAGCCAGTTAATTTTGAAAAACTCCAAGAGGTTGTCCAGGACAGACAGGAGAACCCATCCCAATTCCTAGAATGCCTCACAAAGGCTCTACTGCAGTACACTAATTTAGATCCTGAAAACCCAGAAGGTAAGCAACTTCTGATGACCTACTTCTTTTCCCAGAGCTACCCCGACATAAAAGCTAAACTTAGGCAGTTGGAGAGAGGGCCCCTGACTCCACAGGCAGAAGTCTTGGCGCTGGCCTTCAAGGTGTACCATGAGACGGATGAGAAAGCCAAAAGATAAAAGTACCACATGCTGGCAAAGGCTTTCCGACCAGCCTCAGCTGCTAACCCGGACTCCTGGTCTCCTAAGGCTCAGGGTCCACCAGGCCCCTGCTATAAATGTGGTCAACAAGGTCACTGGGCGAGGGCCTGCCCCACCCCAACAAGCCAAGTGGGCCATGTCCTAGGTGCCATCAGGAGGGACATTGGGCTGTCGACTGCCCTCATGTGATGAGGAACAGAGGGACATCACTCCCAGGTAACCCTTCAGCTGACCTCCTAGGCTTGGCTATGGATGATTGACGGGGCCCGAGCTCTCTTGACCCGACCACGCCTATCACCAACAGGGAGCTCCGGGTAGCTATCATGGTATGTGCGCGGCCCATCTCCTTTCTCTTGGACACTGGGGCCACTTACTCGGTCCTGACGGAGTTTTGGGGACCCACTTCACCTACACGTTTTCCTATTGTTGGGGTAGGAGGACAACCTTATCTCCCCCATCAGACCCCACCACTGAGTTGCATTTTCAGGGGTGTACCCCTCACCCATTCGTTTTTGGTGGTGCCGACATGTCCTTTCCCCTTATTGGGAAGGGATCTTTTAGCTGAGTTGGGAGCTTCTATTTCCTTTGCTCCACCCATTTGCCTAAACCCAAGCTCGCCAGCAGTTCCTCTGTTCCTTCTCCTAGCCAGTCACCCTACTAACACTAACATGTTGTTTCCTTTACCAGCTTCTCAGGTGGACCCCTGAGTTTGGGATGTCCAGAACCCCTCTGTTGGTAAACACCATTCTCCTGTTGTCATCCAGTTAATGGATTCCACCAGGTACATCACCCAGGCTCAATACCCGCTTTCCCTTCAGAGCCTCAGGGGACTTAAGGAAAAGACTCCTTCGCCCCACCTCTTCTCCCTTTAACACTCCTATACTGGCAGTTAAGAAACCCAATGGTACCTATCGACTGGTTCAAGACCTCAGACGCATTAATTCTGTAGTGCTCCCCCTCCAACCTGTGTGGCTAACCCTTATACTCTTCTTTCCACTATCCCCTCGGGAACTTCCCATTTCTTAGTCCTAGATCTCAAAGATGCATTTTTCTCTATCCCTCTAGATGTCCAGTCACAGAATATATTTGCTTTTACCTGGACAGATCCTGATACCCACTTTTCTACCCAGCTCACCTGGACTGTTTTACCTCAGGGATTCCGGGACAGCCCACACCTATTTGGCCAGGCCCTAGCTTCTGACTTACTCTCTTTATCTCTCCCTAAATCTAAGATCGTGCTTTATGTAGATGATGTTCTTCTCTGTAGCCCCTCTCTAGAGA
>JAPYYD010000259.1:0-15395 GCA_028551405.1 Uromys caudimaculatus | reverse complement strand
TATCTATTGGAGAGACCAGAAAATGACCTTGATTATTGATAGCCACTGATAGTAACTGATAGGTTATCATCTTTCTGTTGGTGAAATGAGCCAATTGAAGCCAGATTAGAATATGTTAAAGGCAGGTTTATTGTGAAGCTGCCCTCAGGTCAGACTGAGGCCTAGGGACTTGCCATGGGGAGGGTGGAAGAAGGGAAAGACATAAAAGGTGTGTGTTCAAAGAAAAGAGGGTAGGATTACAAGAGAAAGAGAAAGAGGAAGAGAGGGAGAGATAATATAGGATAATATAGTAGTATATAGGGATTATACAGGATTATATATGGATTATATAAGATTATAGAGGATTATATAGTATTATGTAGGGAGTATATGGGACTATATAGGATTATGTGGGATTATATAGGGATTATATATGATTACATAGGGATTATATAGGATCATATAGGGATTACATAGGGATTATATAGAATTATATAGGGATTATATAGGGGCTATATAGGATTATATAGGATTATATAAGTATTACGTAGGGATATACACAATTATATAGAGATTATATAGGATTATATAAGATTATACAGGGATAGCCAGGCAGTGGTGGAACACACCTTTAATCCCAGCACTTGGGAGGCAGAGGCAGGCAGATTTCTGAGTTCCAGGCCAGTCTGGTCTACAGAGTGAGCTCCAGGACAGCCAGGGCTACACAGAGAAACCCTGTCTCAAAAAAACAAAACAAAACCAAAAAAGATTATACAGGGATTATATAGAATTATACAGAGATTTACCATGGTTATATAGGGATTGTATATGGTTGTATAGGGTTATGTAGGGATTATATAGGATTATAAAAGACTATATAAAGATTATATAGGAAAAAAACCTCTTTGTGAATGGAAGCTCTTTCCCAGGGCTGGAAAGTTCCATGCTGTGGGGTAGGGTATCACGTAGGGTCTGAGGCGTGATGGGAGAACCTAGCTGCCAGGTCTGCATTGGTGGAAAATTATGGACCTCAGTCCCTTGTACTGGGTCCAAAATGAAACAATGGCCACGAAAGGGCTTTGGGTCTCAGCAGAGGCCAGAAACGTGCCTTGGATGTTCTAAATATGGCTGAAAACCTCAGATCTCCTGGAGAGGTCAGAAATTTCCCTTGAATTCTTTAAATCCACTTGATCCACAGGCCAGAACTTACTTCATTGGGGATGAGTAATCTTTCTTTGAACAAAAAATAAATAAAATAAAATAAAATGATTTTTTTTGCATCCATCCTTGGGCACCTGAATGACTTCTCTTCCACAACAATGCGTACAAAGAAAATGTGATGAGGTGTCTTTGAGACTTTGGAGCTGGGGACACCACTCAGTGGGTAACAAGTTGTCCTGCAGGCCGGAGGACTGGAGTTTGCATCTCCAGATCCTGGCACAGAACAGAGCCCACAGTGTGATCTTGTACAGAGGACCCGGGTTTCAATTCCCAGCACCCACAGCACTGCTCACACCTACTTAAAACTCGAGTTGCAGGGCATCTGATACCCTCATAGAGACACTCATGCATTCAAGATACCAACGCACATAAAAATAAATGAATTGTTTTTAAACATATGGCTAAAGAGACAGCTCAGCAGCTAAGAACATTCAGTGCTCTCACTGAGGACTCAAATGAGGCTCCCACCAGTGCCAGGTTTATATTAATCATATGCCATGTAAATAATATATACATTATACATACAAAGCATACACTGTACTACATATACTATATAATATACAATGTAGGTCTATACACAACTATATACAATCTAAATATGTAATATACACACTGTCCTGTATATACTATATAGTATATAGCATAGGTCTCTACATAGCTATAATATATAATATATACATATATATATAATGTACACTGCATTGCATATACTCTATGATATGTAACATAGGCCTATACATAACTATGTATATAAAATATACATATGGCATACACACTGTACTATATATACTGTATTATATATAATGTACATATACTGTATAATATATAACGTGTGTCTATATATAACTATATACATTCAACATATGAAATATACACACTGCACTGTTTATACTATTTACTATAAAATGCATATCTATATGTAACTATATATAGTGTATTCACATAATGTATGTCTGTATTGTGTATATTCTGCAACATGTCACATGTATCTAAAATAAGTACATATATATATATATATATATACACATATATATATATATATAACATACACATTGTGGGAAACCCTGCATTGTACTCTCATGATTGACCGTTGGTGTGGGAGGGTCCAGTGCACTGTAGGAACCTTGCAGTGCATGATCTTGATTGACAGTTGGTGAGGGAGTCATAGTACATGACAGAAAACCCTACAGCACACTATCTTGACAGACAGTTGGTGTGAGGTGCCCAGTGCATTATAGGAACCCTGCAGTGTACTCTCCTATTTTACCACAATCTATCAGAATACATTCAAGTCCTACCATGTGGTGCCTCATCTCTACTAGGGAGAAGTTACCCTTCTTTGTAGTGTAGAGAAAGCTGCAGGGTCAAATTAAATATTGTCAAAGGAGTCTGCCCTGTTCTATCTGGATGTGCTTAGCTTTAATCACCAGCTTCCTCACAGAGGACCAATGACGTTTACATGGGGAAGAACCTAGTGGCCATTGCTGGTCAGTTAGGGGCTGAGAACAAACAGGGAGACTTCACAGATAAAATAAAATGTGTAAGGCGTTATAATGCATACTGCATGCTTTAAAAGTAATAAAAATATTGGTGCCAGAGAGATGTCCCAGCGGTTAGAGTACTGTCTTCTCTTCCTGAGTACCTGGCTGCAATTCCCAGCACCCACATGGGGGCTCACCCCTGTCTGTACTTCCTGTTCCAAGGAATCTGTTGCAATTATGGAGGTATGCACGCACCATTGGAAATAAATGTTTAAATTAAGTTCATTTAAATTAATGTTTAATGAAATTATTATTAAAGTAATTTCATTTAAATTGATGTGAAATTAGATTATTGTTAAATTAATTTCATTTAAATTGTTGTGAAAGTAGATTACTATTAAATTAATCTCATTTAAATTAATGTGAAATTAAATTACTCATTTATTCATGTGTATGTGTCTCTGTGAGTGTCCACTGTGCACATGATCTCCATCCTTCCAGGCCAGACCCCATGATGAAGCCTGTTTTCTATGCTCCAGAACACCTTGATGATGCCTATTATATATTCACTCAAGAAGATCATGATGAGGTCTATTCTATATGGCCCAGAACATCATGATGTCCCCTGTTATGGATATGATTGTGCCTATGACATATGTGCCACGGCCCCCACGATGGTGCTTATTATATATGCTCTGTGACCCAGAGATGTTGTCTATTATAAGATAAAAACTCATGGTGTCGCCTATTATGTATGCACCCCAGGACTTATGATTATGTCTATTGTAGGTGATGTGAGACCCCATGCATGGCAAGTTTTATTATATATGTTTATGAACCTCACGAGGGTGCCTGTTATATATGCTACAGGATCCCAGTATATTGCATATTATGTATGCTCTAGGACCCCATGATGGAACCTATTTTATATTCTCAAACACTCTGTGATGGTGCCTATAATCCATATACTCCAGTTCCTAATGATGGTGCTTATTGTACACTTGCGAGAAACCCATGATAGTACCTCATTTACATGCTCCCGGAGAGCATGATGGCACCTAGTATATATGTCCCAGTACTCAATCATCTTTCCTTTAACACATGCCCCAGAAAACCATCAATGTGCCTACTATGTGTGTTCTAGGATTCCATGATGATGCCTATTATATACTATATATCTATACATATCTGTTTAAATTAAATATGCATAACATGTACATTGTACTATATATGCTATATACTATATACAACTATATACATAATAGATTCATAATATATGCTATACTACATATACTACATGCTATATATCTATACATAACTATATACTTTAAATATACATAATATGTACATTGTACTACATATGCTACATATTATACACTGTATATTATATATCTATATGCAACTATATATCATAGATACATAATACATACATTGTACTGTATATACTATAAAGTATGTATCTATACATGACTGTATATATATATATTCTATGTGTCTATATATAACTATGTTCATCATAGATTCATAATACACACATTGTACTGTATACACCATATGCTATATATCTATACAGATCTACATACATTATATAGTCATACGAAACAGTGTACTGCATAAACTATATATTTTATACTGTGCATGTAAACATAACTATAAGTATATATACCTAATAAACATATTGTGGGAATCTGTGCAGTGCTCTTTTATGACTGACAGTCGGTGTGGGAAGCCCAGTGCATTATGGAAACCGTGCTGTGCTCAATCATTGACAGTTGGTATGGGAGATCCACTGCATTATGGAAACTCTACAGTGTACTATCATGATTGACAGCTGATGTGGGAAGGTCTAGTGCATTATGAAAACCCTTTGTGTACTATCATGATTGACAGTTGGAGTGGGAGGGCCTAGCGCAATGTGGGTAACCTTGCTGTGCTAAGACAGAGGTAGGCAGGGAGAGAGAGAGAAGAGAAGTAGAGGAGTAGAGGCTGGCCAAAAGTATCTTTTATTTTTTCATAAATTTTTACCATATATGTCTTCATTTATATCAATAATTTTGCCATAAATATCTTCAATTTTTCATAAGTTTTTATATATTTTTTCATGAATTTATTTATATTTGACTTCATCATTATTAGCAATGTTTCCATAAATTTCTTCAATTATGTCAGATATTTTTCTACGTAAATTTTTAATTTTCTCTTGAATTTTTTCTATATTTGTCTTCATTTTTATTACTAATATTTTCATAAATGTACTCAATTTTTTCTTAAATTGGTTCAATATTTGTCTTCACTTTTATTAGTACTTTTTTCATAAATGTCTAAAAATTTATCATGAATTTTTACTATATTTGTCTTCAATTTTATCAGCAATTTTTCCATCAATGTCTTCAATTTTTTCACAAATCCATTCTATATTTGTTCTCACTTTTATTAGTATTATTTCTATAAATGTTTTTAATTTCTTTTCACAAATCCATTCTATATTTCTCCTTACTTTCATTAGTATATTTTATGAATGTATTCAATTTTATCATAAATTTTAACTAAATTTATCTTCATTTTTGTCAGTTAATTTTTCATAAATTACTGCAAATATTTCATAATTTTTTCTCTATTTGTCCTCAATTTTATCTGTAATTTTTCCATTTTCAAGAATTGTCTTCATTTTCCGATAAAATTTTCTATATTTCTCTTCATTATTATCGGTAATTTTGCCATAAATATCTTCAATTTTTCATAACTGTTTTCTATATTTGTCTTTATGATTATCAGTCATTTTTCATAAATATCTTCAAATTTTCATAATTTTTTCTGTATTTGTCTTCATTTATATTCATAAATTTTCTAAAAAAATCTTTAACTTTTTCATAAATTTTTACTATATTAGTCTTCATTCATATAAAAAATTGTTATAAAAGTCTTAAATATTTTCATAAATTTTAATATATTTGTCTTCATTTTCTTCAGTCATGTTGCCATAAATATCTCAATTTTTTTCATAAATGTTTTCTACATTTCTTTTTATTTTCTTCAGTCATTTTCCTATAAATGACTCCAAATTTTTTATAAAATTTTTCTGTCTTCAATTTTTCCATAAATTACCTATATTTCTCTCCATTTATCACTGATTTTTCCATAAATTTCTTCAATTTTATCAGGAAATTTTCTTACTAAACTTTTAATTTTTACATATTTTTTTCTATATTTGTCTTTATTTTTATCAATCATTTTTCCACATATTTCTTCCATGTTTACATAAATATTTTTCTACATTTGTCTTCATTTTTCCCAGTCATTTTCCCATAAATGTCTTCAATTTTTTTATAAATTTTCCTGTAATGTATTCTACTTTATCAGTTAATTTCCCATAAATACTTAATTATTATAAGAATTTTTTCTACAAATATTTTCAATTTTGTCCTATTGTTTTCTATATTTTTCTTCATTTTCTAAGTAAGATTTGCATAAATGTCTTCAATTTTACTAGAAATGTATTCCATTTCAATAATTAATTTTATCCATAATTTTTCTATAAGTGTTTTCAATTTTTCATATTTTTTCTATATTTTCTTCATATTATCAGCAATTTTTGCATAAATGACTTAAATTTTATCAGAAATGTTTTCTATTTCAAATATTTATTTTATATTTTTCCCATGAATGTTATCAATTCTTATTTTTTAAATATTTTTCTTTCTTTTTATCAGTAATTTTTACTAAATATCTTCAATTATTTCATATTTTTTACATTTGTCTTCCTTTTTATCAGTACATTTTCCATGTCTTCTATTTTCTCAGTAACGTTTGTATATTTGTCTTCATTTTATCACTGATTTTTTCCTAAATGTCTACAATTTGTTCTTAAATCATTTGATATTTGTCCTCACTTCTATTAGTCATTCTTCCATAAAAGTCTTCAATATTTTCACAAATATTTTCTATATTTGTCTTCATATTTTTCAGTAGTTTTTCCACTAGTGTTTTCAATTTTTTTCTTGAAGTTTTTTATATGTGCCTTAATTTTTATCAGTAATTTTTACTAAATAGCTTCAATTATTTTCATAAGTATTTTCTCTCTTTGTGTTCACTTTTATCAGTCATTTTGTTATAAATATCTTCAATTTTTTCATAATTTTTTCTATATTTGTTTTTACTTTTGTTAGTAGTTTTTTCATATATGTATTCAAATTTTTTGGAAATATTCCTATATTTTGTCTTCTATTTTATGAATTATTTTTCCATAAATTTCTTAAATATTATAAGAATATTTTCTACATATATTTTCAATTTTTTCATAAATTTTTTAATATATTTTTCTTCATGTTTCTAATTAATTTTTGCATAAATGTCTTCAATTTTACCAGAAATGTATTCCATTTCAATAATTAATTTTATTCACAATTTTTCTATAAGTGTTCTCAATTTTTCAAAGATTTTATGTATTTTTTAAATCAGTAATGCTTGCATAAATGTCTTCAATTGTATTAGTGGTGTATTTCATTTCAATATTCTATTTTATCTATAATTTTTCCATAAATATTTTCAATTTTTTCTTATTTAAAATTTTTTTTCTTATTTCAGTAATTTTACTAAATAACTTCAATTACTTTCATTACTTTTTTCTATATTTGTCTTAATGTTTGTCATTCATTTTGTCATAACTATCTTCAATTTTTTTCATAAATGTTTTCTGTAGTTGTCTTTACTTTTCTTAGTCATTTTTCCATGAATGTGTTCAAATATTTTGGGGGGGTAAGAATTTTTATTATTATTATTATTATTATTATTATTATTATTATTATTATTGTATATTTACTTTATTACATTTCAAATGTTTTCCCCTTTGGCAACCCCTTATTCCATTTTCTCTCCCCCTGCTTCTATGAGGATTCTTCCCACCCACCCACCCACTCTTGCCTCCCCTCCCTGGCATTCCCCTATCCTGAGGCATCTAACACTCTCAGGCCCAAGGGCCCCTCCTTCCACTGATGGCCAACAAGGCCCTCCTCTGCCACATATGTGGCCAGCCCCATGGGTCCCTCTGTATGCATTCTTTGGTTGGTGGTCCAGTCTCTGGGAGTACTGGAGGGTCAGGCCAGTTGACGCAGTGGCTCCCTTCCCATGGGGCTGTAAACTGCCTCAGCTCCTTCAGTCCCTTCTCCAACTCCTCCATCAGGGACCCCACATTCAGTCCAATGGTCGGCTGTGAGCATCCACCTCTGTATTTGTCAGACTCTAGAAGAGCCTCGCTGGAGTGTTCAAAATTTTTATAAATATTTCCTATATTGCTCTTCATTTTTATCAGTACATTTTCCATAGATGTCTTCTATTTACTCAGAATATTTTATTTGTCTTCATTTTATCCCTAATTTTTCCAAATATGTCTTCATTTTTTTTAAGTTTGTTCAATATTTGTCCTAAATTTTATTAGTACCTTTTCCAGAAACGTCTTCAATTTTATCATAAAATTTTACTATATTTGTTTTCATTATATCACTAATTTTTCCACAAATATCTTCATTTTTTCATAAATTTGTTCTATATTTCTGCTCACTTTTATTAGTAAATTTTCCATAAATGTGGTCAGTTTTTCCATAAATGCTTTCTATATTTGACTTTATTTTTATAAGTCGTTTTGCCATAAATATCTTCAATTTTTTCAAAAATGTTTTCTGTATTTGTCCTTAAATTAATCAGTAATTTCCCAAAAATGTCTTCAAATTTATAATACTTTTTTTCTATATTTGCCTTCAGTTTTACTTGTAAATTTTCAAAAAATATATTTATTTTTACTTAATTTTTTACTATATTTCTTAATTTTTATCAGTCGTTTTTCCATAAATATGTTCAAATTTTTCATTATTTTGTTGTACTTTTCTCACCACTTTTTTGGTATTTTTTTACATAAAACTCTTCAATGTTATCATAATTTTTTATTACCTTTGTCATCATTTTCAACAATAATTTTTCTATAAATTTCTTAAATTTTTTCATAAATTTGTTGTACATTTTTACTTACTTTTACTTCGTAAATATTTGATCAAGTCTTCAATTTGATAGTCAATTTTTGTTATATTTGTCTTTAATTCTATCAGCAATTTTTCATAATTTTCTTTAATTTTGTCTTGTTTTCTCTATTTGTCTAAATTATTATCAGTAATTTTAGCCTAAATATCTATCATATTTTTCAGAAAATTTTCTACATACATTTTCAATCTTTTCATAATTTTGTTTTACATATGTCTTAATTTTTGTCAGTAATTTTTCAAAAAAATATCTTCAATTTTTCATAAATATTTTGTATATTTGTCTTCATGTTTATTAGTAATTCTATTAAAATATCTTCATTTTTTCTCAAATATTCTGTATATTCGTATTCATATTTATCAGTAATTTTTCCATATATGTCTTCAGTTTTCTCATAAAGTTTTATTATATTTATCTTCATTTTTATCCATAATAGCTTTTTGCCATGAATAGCTACAATTTTTTCATAAATTGTTCTATATTTCTCCTCAGTTTTATTAGTATTATTAGTTTTATTAGTATTTTTCCATGAATGTCTTCAAGTTTTTCTTAAAATTTTTATGTATTTCTCCGCACTTTTATTAGCAATTTTTCCAAAAACATGTTTAATTTTAGAAATTTGTACTATATTTATCTTTATTTTTATGAGTAATTTTTTCAGATGTCTTCAAGATTTTCATATCTTTTTCTCCATGTGTGTTAATATTTATCAGTGATTTTACCATGATTATCCTTATTTTATAAGAAATTTTTTTTAATTTTTTCAATTTTTTCATAATTTTTTCTATATTTGTCTTCATTATATCAGTAATTTTGCCACAAATATCTTCAATTTTTAAATAATTTTTTCTATTTAGTATCCATTTATACCAGTTATTTTGAACAAACATCTTCAATTTTTAATACATTATTTTATATTTGTATTCTTTTATATAAATAATTTTGTGAAAAATAACCTTAAATTTTTTATAGGTTTTTTTCAATATTTTCTTCACTTTAATCATTTTCCCAAAGATGCCTTCACATTTTTCATAAATTTTTCTATGTTTGTTCTTACTTTTATTATTAATTTTTCATTAAGTGTCTTCAATTTTTTCATAAATTATTCTATATTTGTCTTCTATTTAATCAGTTCTTTTTCCACAAATTTCTTAAATATTATCAGAATTTTTCTATACATATTTTCAATTTTCAATCAGTAATTATTGCATTAATGTCTTCACTTTTAACACAAATGTTATCCATTACAATTTTCAATTTTATCCATAAATTTTCCATAAATATTTTAAATTTTTTTCATTATTTTAAAAATATTTTTCCATTTTATCAACAATTTTTTGTAAAGATCTTCAATTGTTTCCTAATTTGTATATATATGTCTTCATTTTTATCAGTACTTTTTCAATACTTGTCTTTAATTTTCTCATAATTTTTTCTATATTTGACTTCATTTTTAATTAATTTTGCAATGAAATTCTTGAATTATTTCATAAATTTTAAAATATTTTTTATCACTTTTTCAGTATATTTTTGTTTTTGCATGTTTTCACAATATTTTTCATATTCGTCTTCATTTTATCAGTAATTTTGTCATAAATGTCATTAATTTTATCATAAATTTTTCTATTTTTGTCTTTAATTTTATCACTGATTTTTCCATAATTTTTTCAATGTTATCAGAAATATTTCTACAAAAATTTTCAATTGTTTCAAAATTTTTTTCCATAATTGTCTTCCATTTTTCCATCATTTTTTTCATAGTCTTAATTTTCCTTAATTTTTTTCCATATTATTCTTAATTTTTTCCAAAGATATCTTATATTTTTCAAATATTTTTTCTATATTTGTCATCATTTTTATCAGCAATTTTTCAAAAAATATCTTCTATTTTTTCGTATTTTTTTATAATTTGCCTTGATTTTTATCAGTATTTTTAAGACAAATTTTTTCAATTTTATCAAAATATTTTCTTTATTTACTTCAAATTTTCAGCAATTTTCCTCTTTATGTCTTACAAAGTATCACCAATGTTTTGCTTGTAAATGTTCAGTTGTATCACTAAAATTTGTATAAATATCTGTCTCTTTATCAAAAATGTTTTTTATATTTGTCTTCATTTTTATCAGTTATTTTTCAATATGATTCTAATTTATCAGAAAGTTTTTTAATACATTTTAATTTTTTTCACATTTTTTGGTATATTTGTCTTCAATTTTTCTGTAATTTTTATATTGTCTTTGATATTATCAGAAATTCTTTCAAAATTAATATTTCATTTTATTAGAAATTTTTATGTAAACATTTTTAATATTTTTGTATATTTGTCTTGATATTTTATCAGTAATTATTTCAAAAATATCTTCAATTTTTCCATAATTTTTTTTCTAAATAGGTCTCCATTTCCATCAGTAATTTTTCCATAAATATATCCAATATTTTCATAATTTTTTATATATGTGTTCTTTTTTATCAGTAATAATCCCATAGATGTGTTCGACTGTTTCTTAATTTTTTTCTAACATTTTTCTTCATTTTTATTATTGATTTTCCAATAATTTCTTCAATTTTCTTAAAAATTTTCTCTTACGTTTTCAAACTATTCGATGTTTTTTCTTAGAATATCATTGATTTTTCCCTGTATTTCTTCACCTTTGCAGAAAATTTTCTACATATATTTTCATTACTTTTTCTACATTTGTTTTCATTTTTATCAGTAATTTTTTCATAAATGACTTCAATTTGTTCAAAATTTTTTTTCTACATTTGTTTTAATTATATTAGCAACTTTGCCATAAATATCTTCAATTATTTCATCCTCTTTTTATATTTGTCTTCACTTTTATCAGTAATTTTTCCGTAAATATCTTCAAAGTAAAAAAATCTATACTTGTCTTCATTTCTATCATTATTTTGCCTGAATATCTAACTATCTTCAAAGTTTTTCTGTTTTTGTCTTTTTTTTAATTAGTAATTTTTCCATAATTCGTAGATATTTCATAAATTTTTTCTATTTACCTTCTTTTTGCTTAGTAATTATTTCCTTAAATATCTTCAATGTTTTATAATTTTTTTCTGCATTTGCCTTCATTTTTATCACAAATTTTTCCATAAATATCTTCAGACACACACACACAAACACATAGACACACACACACGTTATATTTATAATCTAATGTATGAAAATAGAAATTTAATTACAAAGATTTCAAAGAAATATATTAGATTAAAAGTCTTAAGTTTTACCATCAATTTTTGTATATTTGCCTTTATTTTTTATCAGTAATTTTCCAAAATATCTTCAATTCTTTTCATAAAATTTTTTAATATTTGTCATCTTTTTTAGCAGTAATGTTTCCAAGAATATTTCATATATTTTTTTATGTTTTTCTCGGTTCATTTTCATCAAAAACATTTTTCATGTCTTCAGGTTTATCAGAATTTTTCTACATTTGTCTTCATATTTATGAGTAATTTTACCATATCTTTAATATTTCATATTTCTTTCATATTTATCTCGGTTTTCAGTAATTTTTTCATAAATGTCTTCAATTTTTTCATATATGTTTTCTATATTTGTCTTCATTTTCTTCAGTAAATTTTACATAAATATCTTCAATTCTTTCATGTTTTATCTACTTTTTAATCATCAATTTTTACATAAATATCTCTATTTTTTCATAATTTTTTCTATATTTGTATTTTTAATCAATAATTCAATGTCTTCAATTTTTCATAACATATTCATATTTGTTTCCATTTCTATTAGTAATTTTTCTTAGATGTTTTAAATTTTATTAGAAATTTCTTACATACACTTTATTTTTTTCATAAATTTTTCTTCATTTTTTATCAATAATTTTACAGTGCAAATCTTCAGTTATTTCCTAAATTTTTTCAGTTTTTCTTCATATTTATGTGTAATTTTCCAGAAATGTATTCTATTTGTTCATAAATATTTTCGATATTTGTTTTCATTTTTATTTATAATTTTTCAATAAATATTTTCACATGCAATTTGCTTTTTTCAGATATTTTTCTATATTTAATTCCTTTTTTTCTAATTTTTTCCTTTAATATGTCTAATTATTTCATATTTTTTTCTGTATTTGTCTTCATTTTCACAAGTAATTTTTCAATGTTTTCATTTTTTTCAATTATTTTTCTATATTTATTGTCATTTTTATCAGTAATTTTTTCAAAATATCTTCAATTTTTTTATTAAATATTTTCTATATTTGACTTCATTTTGATTGGTATTTCTTCCATAAATGTCTTCTAATTTTTCAGAATTTTTTTTGTTATCTATCTTTATTTATATTAGTGATTATTCCATAAATGTCTTCAAAATTTCATAAATTATTTTGTATATTTGTCTTTACTCCAGCAGTAATTATTTCTAAAATCTTCAATTTTTCATAATTTTTTTCTCTTTTTGCCTTCATTTTTATCAGTAAGTTTTCCCTAAATGTCTTAAATTTTATCAGAAAATTTTCTACATAAATTTTCAATTGTTCATTTTTTTTGTATATTTTTCTTCATTTTTATCAGTAATTTTTCATAAATACCTTGTATTTTTCTTTTTTTTACATACATTTTTATCAGTAATTTTTGAACAAAAATCTTCGATTTTATCAGAATTTTTTTCTATATTTATCTTCATTATATATCAGTAAGTTTTCCTTAAAAGTTCAATATATTTATAATTTTTTTCAATATTTGTCTTCATTTATGTCAGTGATTTTTTTCAAAATATCTTCAATTTTTTTCACAATTTTTTTGATATTTATCACCTCTTTTATTAGTAAGTGTTGCAAAAATATCTTCTTTTGTACATTTTTTCACTGTCTTTGTTCATTTTTATCAGTAATTTTCCATTTATATTCAATCTTTTCAGAATTTTTTCTATATTTGTCTTCATTTTTATGATTAATTTTTCCATCAAAATCTTCAATATTTTATTAAATTTTTCCATATTTGTTTCATTTTTTCAGTAACTTTTTCATAATTGTCTACAATTTTTCATACATTTTTTCTATTTTTGTCTTCATTTTCATCATTAATTTTTCCATATAAGTCTTTCTTTGTAAACATTTTTTATATTTGACTACTTTTTCACCAGTAATTTATACATAAATGTTTTAAATTTTTTCATAAATCTTGTCTATATTTGACTTTTTAACAATAATTTTTGATTAAGTGCCTGTAATTGATTTGTAATTTTTTTCTATATTTTTCTTCATTTTTATCAGTTATTTTTACATAAATTTCTTCAAATTTTCATGATTTTTTTCTAAATTTATCTTCATTTTTTTCAGCAGATTTTCCATAAAGGTCTTCCATTTTGTTATAATTTTTTTCCACTTAAATGTTCAATTACATTAGAAAATTTTTTACACTTTCACCTTTTTTCATAATTTCTTTTAATATTTATGGCCGTTTATATTTTGTAATTTTTCCATAAATGTCTTAAATTTAAATAAAGATTTCTATATTTGTCTTCATTTTTATCACAGATATTTTCATATAAGTCTTCAATTTCTTCATAAACTTTTGTATATTTTTTCTATTTATTGCTATTTTTCCCTAAACAACTTTATTTTTTTCACAAATTTTTTCTACATTTGTCTTGTTTTCTTAGTTATTTTTCAAGTAATATCTTATTTTTTTCATAAAATTTTTTCTGTTTTTGGCTTCATTTATATTAGAAATTTTCCATAATTTTCTTCAATTAATTTAATTAATTCAATTTCTTCAATTTAAGTTTTCATAATTTTTTTGTAAATTTATCCTCAATTTTTTAATTTTTCATAAATTCTTAAATTTTATCAGAAATAATTTTTATGTAAATATTCAATTTTATCAGAATTTTTCTCCAATTATGATCAATATTTTGAGAATTTTTTTCTCACTCAGTCTTCAATTATATCAAAATTTTTCTACAAACCTTTTCAATTTTTTGTAATTTTTTTCTCTTTTTCTTCTATCAGTCATTTTCCCATAGATGTTTTCAAATTTTTCATTATTTTTGTCAACATTTTCAAAATTTACTGATTTATTTATTTTTTATTTATTTATTTATTCATTTGTTTATCTAAATTCCAGATATTGTGCCGATCCTTGTTCACCTGTAAGACTCTGGGGAGCCATAGATTATCAGAGACCCCTGAGTGAACACATGGAGTGGGGATTGATGTAAAATGCAAGAGGAAATTTTTGTTGTTGTTTGTTTTTGTTTTTCAAGACAGGGTTTCTCTGTGTAACCCTGGCTGTCCTGGAACTCACTCTGTAGACCAGGCTGGCCTTGAACTCAGAAATCTGTCTGCCTCTGCATCCCGAGTGCTGGGATTTAAGGCATGCACCACCACTGCCCGGCTAAGAGGAATTTATTGATCCACCATGATGGAGTCAGAAATCACACCAAGGCTGGAGAGAACGGCCATGTGTAGCCTGTTCAGAGACCTTTTATACAGTTTTTAGAGCAGCGGCCATTAGGCACAATGTGATTGGCAGAAGAGTGTGACTTTTAAACTGATTGATTTTTAAGGAATGAGGTAGCAGGGGCTTAATCATCCCCTCCCTTCCAGCCTATGCGCTCTCTAACCTGTTTCTTCCAGGAGGGGAGGGGTGCCCATGTGCTCGGGGGCCCTGGTGGAATTTTCCAAAGTTCCTGAACTGACTTCTCAC
>JAPYYD010000257.1:0-16183 GCA_028551405.1 Uromys caudimaculatus | reverse complement strand
TCATTTGATTTTGTGGTTGGTTCTTTGTCACTTACCCAAAGTGAGTGTTACCTTACTTATTTTAGGAAGAAGTGAATAAAGATGGGACCCGTTTTGCCGTGCGTGCTTTCATTTATTCATGAGGTCACAGGGCCAGTTCCATTGCAATTGGAAAATCAACCCAACATGCCACTGAGACTTACTGAGCACACTCATGTTCGTGTGCTCAGATGTGTTGAACTGTTAACACGATTCCCACAGCAGAGCCAGATCCTAATGTGTTGGGTCTGCACTAGTCATGGGGCTGTGGCATTTCCCAAAGACACCCAGACTCATTTCAAAGCTGTCTTCAACACTGGTTGAAAGGTACCTGCCCTTACCTTTGGTTGAAAGCATTTTATCAACTTGTATCTGTGTAAGCATTTGTGGTTCCAGTGTTTCAGATGGGTGTTTACAATTTTCCAGGGTTCTCCTTAGAGAGTTTACTATTCATCAAGTCCTTCTACATGTATGTATGTGTGTGTTTGTCTAACTCCCGAGTCATTCTCTTACCCTTGTCCTGTGCTGTATTTATTAAAATGAATGCTTAGAATCTGTTCAGTACATTTGAGGGTTTTGTTTTTGTTTTTTAAAAAAAAATGTGTGTGCTTGTTGAGTCTTTGTGAGCATATTCCAAGTGTGTGTTGGAACCCATGAAGGCCAGAAGAGGGGCTCAGTTCCCCTGGGAGTTGAGTTACAAGTGACCTTGAGCTACTCAAAGTGGGTGCTGCTACCTGAACTTTCGTCTTCTGGAACAGCAGCAAGGTCCTTCATTTCTCAGAATGGCAACATTAATGTATCCTAGCCGCAGGCATGTGATTGAATATGCAAGAGGATTCCTCCTGCTCTCGGAGTTTGAATGGGAGATGTTTGGGGAACTCAAGAACCTTTCACTAGCCTCAGACCCAACACTCCTTTAATAATGCTCTGTGGCTCATGAGCCAGCTCTGTCTAACCGGCGACTCATGAGCCAGCTGATAGACTTGTTGTCAACTTATGCAGGGTGGGTGGTGAAACCAGGGAAGCTTTGAGAATTCCATAGACAGGGAATGGGAAGAGTGGTCTGAACAGTAGTGTAGGAACATAAGGAACTTTTCAGCAAGAGAGAGGCAGGGGTGGCAGGGTGATAGACGAGACTCGGTGCCATTAATGTTGGTGCCTGGACTAGGGAGATCAAACTGGAGATGGCACCTTTGGAGAGTGGCCGTGACCCACAGGGGATCAAAGGAGCCTTTGACTACTTGGGGTCGCCCAAGACCATTGGAAAACACAAGAGATTTTCATTACTATTCATACCAGTAGCAAAATTACAGTTATGAAGTAGCAATGAAAATAATTTTCTGGGTGGGGGTCACCACAACCTGAGGAAGTGTATTTGGAAGGTGGAGAACTACTGCTTTAAACTCTCATAGCCAAGCCCCAGAATGCCCGCACAGGGCCTAATTCGTGGGGCCTGCTGTTCCCTGCTTCATGCATGCAAGCACATGCTAGACAGCCTTCCTCGTGAGCACCTGCTGGACTCCCCTCACACATTCGTCTGGTCTGCCTCGTGTGTCCACACCTGTTAGGCCTCTCTCGGGGATGGCTCACACGTAAGCCTGCTGTGCTTGCCTCCTTCATACACGCCTGCTCTGCCTGCCTCTCGCGTGGCCGTGTGCTAGGCCCATCCCAAGAATACCCACGTGCTAAAACATCCTCAACTATACCCTGCTCCAGCCAGTCAGAGAGATACACTCTTGGGGTAGAGAGGGACTGGTCGCATATCTTCCCTTTCCGAGGAAGAAGGTTCTGCGTAAGGCAGTGGGGTGATAATGGCGAGGTGGGAAACTGGATATCAGGGGTACCCTGTGCTGAGGTTTCAGTGGTGGGTCAGAGTGGCCGGGATGGATCCAGACTTTTCCGGGAGGACAGTGGGATCAGAAGGAAGTGGGGGGGGGGGCACACACTGGCCTCTCAGATGTTGTCCAAGAGCGTCACGTTCACCTGGACCCGGAGCTTGCACCATGCTTATTGTGGGTCCTACCCTACTAGCTCATTTACACCTGATGGGACCCCGAGCTGGGGCCACCTCATGCTAAGGGCTATGCTAGGACAATGTCAGGAATGCAGGCCTGCTGGGCCCACCTCACTGGTAAGCTCCCCAGGATTGCTCATTCAAATCTTCCCGGGCAATCAGAAATGTACACCCAGGCAGGTAGAGTATAACTAGGCATGGATGCTCACCCCAAGGGAGGGAAGGAGGCTCACAGGGGAGTATGGCTATGTTAGATCACCCAGAAGGGTAACTGGATGTAGGTAGCTCTGTGCTAGGTTATGATGGGGCGGGTGTCCAGTCAGCCAGTATCTGAAGCTTGTTGGGGCCAAGAAAATGGGACTGTAGAAGAGCCAGGGACCGGACTGAGAATGGCGTATGGTAGAGTCCAGAGGCGGTTTCTCCTGCTGTTCACCTCAAGTCTCATACCAGGTGTGGGGGCCAGGCCCAGTCACATTCTCCTGATCCCAGAGTTGCCTGCCCAGCCGAGGAATTGTGAAAGTACTGTGGCCAAGTACCTGCCCAGGCCTCAGTAAGCTGAGGACATAGCCCTCAGAAAAATTGTCCATTAACAGGGGTTGTGGCTGGAGAGGTCAACCTAATGCAAGAACGAACCTTGCAGGCCCGGGTGGCCCAGAACCACACAGTCACAGCAACAGGGTCTCGCTGAATAATCCTGGCATCTCATAAAGGAACAAAGGAGCAAACTTGAATATACCTTGGCAAGCAATTTCTTTTTGTTAAAAACAAAACAAACAAACAAGCAAAAAACTAAAAGGGTAGCCAAGGACTCAAAGTAGGCACTGAGGTAGGTAGGCAGTGAACTTGTGGTGGGGCTTGTGAGGTGTAGGGGGACAGTAACAGAAGACATGACCTAGATGGCTTCTTCTTTTCCTCCACAGGAGGTGCTTGGCTGTTCATTATTAGCTGAGGTTCAACTTCCCAGCCTTTTCTTAAGTGAGAATGTGAAACAGAATTGGAGAAGCATGGGTGAATGCCGAATTAGAGAGGACTGGGTGTGCAAGCATTTCAGGAACCCCAGAAAGCTTACCTGCAAGCATGCTCATGTAACAAAAGGAATAACAAAAGGAACCCCGTGGAAAGGAGGGAACAGGAGGAAGCAGACACACAGCCGTAAATTAAATCTGTTTGTTGGAGGAGAAATGACCGAGGTCTCACACCACTTATGCAGGCCTGGTGGACTAGACATGCTTGCACTTGTGCCTTCAGGGCCCCTCGTACACCTACACAAATGACCAGTCTGTTTCGGTCCTGGATTGCTTCTGCCCTCGGGGTGTTCAGGTGCCGTGCACTGGGCAGGACTGGAAGGAATGAAGCCTACCTAGCTGGGCCAGCAAAAGCTTGGTCGGCAGCTGTGAATGCCGGACACAAACAGCCTTCTCTGAGAAGGTTTTCAGCGAAACCGTTCTCCTTTATTGGGGGCTAGCCAGGGCTATATAAACCTTGGGAGGTGGGTAGGGGTTTGAGGGTTGAGTGTACATCATTGACTGAGGTGCTGGGAATGCTTCATTTGCATCAAGAGTACTTCCAGGTGCATGCTGGACACGTACTTATAGGGAGAGAGAAAGTTAAACCTGTAACTCGGCCACATGGCTGTGTGACTACCTCAAGGGTGGCAGAGGTGGGGGTCGCACAGGCTACATCCCCTGGGACACACAGGCCCAGAGCAAGGAGGAAGGACAGTCCTGCTCCTCCTGGTCTCAGGACCAGGTTTCCGGTGTTTGGACATATCTCCACCTCACCCTTGCTACGGACTGGCTCCCCCTGTCGAAAGGCTCTCTGGCCCCACATCTCCCCCCTTTTGTTTTGTAGCGGAGGATGTATCATCATAGACGTCCACCTCTATGTTGGGAACGGTTTGGTATTGAACCAGAAACTGACTGGCAGTGATTGTTTTCAATGCTTCTTGTCTGCCCTTTTAGACAGTGGATGAGGCAGGGTGCCTGGAGGAGGAGGGCTCCAGTAGCCAGTCATGGGCCAAGGAGGGGAGAAACCAATGCACCAGATGGTTTTAGTACCATGAGGTAGAGGTGTTTGTCACACAGCGTGCCCCAGAGATCTCGCTGGACATCTTTGTGCATTTGTATGTTTTAGTCCGCCAGCCCAGGTTCACTGGTATAGAAACATCATTCCTCCCCCAACAAAATGCAAGTCCCTCAGCAGTCAGTAAGTACAGAGTTTTCTGATTTTGTAGAATAACCTCCTCTAGGGAGATGTTCTATCACTGTAGGGACTCAGGACTGTCTGTGGTGGAAGCCATGGGCTGGTTAAGCTTGTCCCGGAAGCTGTCAGTCGGGTGTTGTGTCTGGTCCATTTGCTCTGAAACACACAAACTTTACAGGTAACATCTTAGGTACATTTCTGCATTAACACATGTATGGAATGTACGGTGTGCAAAATTCTACTAATGATGATTCTCTGATGTATGTTTAAAGAAGTAAAAGGCATCAAAATCCATGAGTGTCCTGGACTTCGTAACCAGACTGTAATATAAATCTCTACCCGTGACATATTTGAAAGGATGGCATATATAAAAAGTCACGAGGACATGTAGTCAAAGGGATTTGTTGGCTATGCAGGGGCATTCAATCTCAGCCGGTCTCTAGAGCTGTTCCCATGTAGAAGTAACAGTGTTTACATCACCTGTTTGGTTTGGTTGGTTGGTTGGTTGGTTGGTTTGTCTGGGTCTCTTTCTTCCTGTCTGCAGCCAAGATTTTCAGGAGGTCCTTCCTGGTTAAATCTAATTTTTATTAGCTTTGAAGAGATCTGCTGCTTTTTGCTTCCCACTGAAACAAGAGAGAAAAAAAACCAAAACCAAACCAAAAAAGCCCTCTTCCCGAAAGCAACACATTTCTTGACTTCATTCTGAGGTAAATGCATCCTTAAGGTATGTCAGCTGAGTTAATTCCACAGTCTTTTCTCAAATCAAGTGATTTTTAGCAGCTGTGTTACCTGTCGCATTTAAGAACATTTGAAGTCAATAAAGCATCAACTGTCCCACCTGCTTAGAGTGTCTGAGAAAGGAAACACCATGCTAACCTATGTGACCTGTTTCTAGAATCCCGGAGAGGCCTAGTTAAGAGGCAACATTTTGCGGGAATGGTGGTGGGGTTTGGTAATCCTTTAAAATTGACTGCACAAAACTCAGAGGCTTTAGAAACTAAGTACCTGGAATTAATTTCACATCCATGAAGGAAATACATTAGTCTGGAGATTGCTAACTACTAGGACATGTCATAGGCAGTATTAGTTATTAGACGTTTTTCATACAAGAGAGGACATGATGCCAATATACAATATTTTTGGAATAGTCAGTAATGGCTTTTCTGTGTAAAATAAACTGTCTCAAATAAACGGCCTCCCCCCTTTTTTATTTACATTAATTGAAGATTAAATAATAAGAACCAAATAAAAGAGGGCAAAACATATCTCCCTGAAGTGGAAAGTTCTAGTTTCTTTGGACAGTTAGTTATGTGAAATGATGGTTTGCTGGGACACACGGGTGAAAGGACGTCTTGCTAAAGCAGACACGGGAAAGGATGTTTTCCGGAAGCGGACACAGGTGAAAGGATGTTTTCATATAGCAAACACGTGAAAGGACCCTTGGTGAAGGAGTATAGATACAACCCCACACACGGTGGGAGACGAGCACTGAGCATTGGTTTGGTTTGTGCTGTCTGGCTATTCTCCACTATTAACAAGCATGTATCTGTTTGCCTTACGTAGAGTTGTTGATCCCCAGTCGTGGTGACGCCAGAGAAAAACTCGCCCAAAAACTGCTTGTGAGGTTCCTGCAGCAGCTTCCAGTTTCTGTGTCCTTGCCTCCGTGCGGTTGGTGCTCCAGCCTGGTGTCTGCATGCCGAAAGAACTGGACTGTAGCAGCTGGATCGTGCCTGGTGTCTGCTTGCAGAAAGGCCTGGTCTGCAGCTGCTGAGTCATATTTGGTGTTTGCTCTAGGACTGAACTGCTGCCGAAGATGGAGCTCGCTCCCAAAGAACTATCGCTGAACAGGCCCACTTCCCCATGTCCTAATGACTTTTCCCTTCCACTACTGCTGCTGGGTGGTGGGCTAGAGGAGAGGTTGAACTCTAATTAAAAGTGGGTTGCAAAAAATTTATGCCTACATCTCCTTATTAATGTTTGTACTGATTTCATATTGAAATGACACATTAGATATATTGATTGGTGAATAAAGAAGAACTGTTCTAAAATGTCTTTCACCTTTTTTTGTTAGCTTCCAATGGGCTTACTGGAATATATACCATTATACGTAGTTTACATTTTCCTTCCATTAAATGACACTGTTGAAGAACAGAGACCTTTAATTAGGTTGATCGTTAACAGAAGCAAACCTGTTTATAACAGCATGCTTACAGGGAGTTTCTCAAGAGCAATATAGAGCAGAATAGAATCTTGGCACCCTTAATCAATCATAATTCTGTGGCTTTGTTAATTCAGAAATTATACATTGTACTTGAAAAAAGGTACATGTACGAGCTAGTTGGTTAATTTTACACGGGCCTTGGTAAGTTTAGTTCCAAATGGCAAAATGTCAGTTTTCATATTGACCAAGGAGTACTGATCAAATTAACGTGAGTGCTGGTCAGTCCTTTCTTAAAGACAGACCTGAATCTATTATAGTTGCTGATGTATAGAATTTCTACAGGTAGATGATAATCTCTGGGCCATTTGACCCTGTGAGATGTAGATCCAAGATGATTTTCTGAAGCTTACAAGAACTTTTTAAGTTTATTGAAACCCACATCTTAGAGAAGGCAATAGATTCAAACCTTTGTTTCCTAGTAGCAGCTTGGGAAACAGTTTTGGGTTAACAGCAAGAACATTCTTTAGTTTGAGAGCAAACCATGAACGAAGGGCTTCTTTCCTCTCTCCAGAAGACTGGATGTATATAAATTTAGCATAAAGAGAGGCAACCAAGGGAACTTGTGAATAAGATATATCAGAAATCCACTGATGTGAAGACTCTGAACTTTATATATATAGTATGTTGTAGCAAATAATTCTGGATTTCTATCATTGTCACATAAAAACCCATACCAAGGTAAAATCTTGGGACTTGTTGCTATCTTAGTCTACAGGGAGGTATAATAATAATATTGAGCCATTGATTTTTTTAACCTTTCTAATGATGTAAACCTTTTTTAGAAATTTAAAAGGTGTTTAAAATCTCCTAAATGTGATATTGTAACATTAAAATAAAGTACCCTTTTAAGAGTAAAGACATAGTGCATAACCATAATTTTTAGAAGGCAAGACAATCAAAATACAATTGACTCCTGGGTTCAAGTGACCCATCCGTGTCCCCTGTCATGTCTTTCCCTCCACAGACAATTCTCTTTTAGGCTCAGGTGATAATTTTCTTGGACTATTTGAGTGCGAATCCCCTAGTGGAGTTTGAGATAAATTAGTTGGCTTTCCAGTGGTTAATCTGATAGTGGGCTGCAACCAGTCAGTCAATATGTGCCATAAAGGGACCATTGTCAATTAATTGTTTCAGCTAATAGGGACAAACCAAAAAAAAAAAAAATTAAACAAAATCCAAACAAAGAAACAAGGAATCTCTAAGGTTTTTGGCTAGCTTCATTGCTGTAGCTAGGTCATCTCAAGCTACAGCTTCATCAACAAAACTCTGCCCATTATTCTTGCAATTCAGGTTTTGCAGTTGTGTGGTCCTTAGGTGGAAAGCTGCTAAGCAGCAGGTAGGCACACTCTGCCCAGCTCTGCCCAGGAGCTTTAACTTGGTGACCTGCTGCCATCCATGCCCGGCCTGGGGGAGGGGCCCACCATGTGGTTTCCAGCCACTCACTTCGGCTGTCAACTTTGGTTCCCCTGCCACGGGCCAAGTCACATTTTTTTCAGGAGATACACGCCTCTGGTGGGCCCAGGACTGTGTGTGCACTTGAGCTTGCTTGAGAGGACCTTTCTCCTCCCTGCCTACGCCCTTTGGCAGTGTTCTGGCATTGCCTGGTTGGCAGGAGGGAACTTAGCAGCCTCTTTTGTAGGAGGGCGCTTATCTCTCCCCCTCCCCTTGGAAAGTAGACCAAGAGAGGATGATACATGAAGGGTGGTAGAAGTGTGCCCCCAGGGCCCTGAGTGGAGTCTTGTGAACCAGAGAACAGGGAGACTCTGTCTCAGGCCTGTAGCCCGTGGAGGTGGGAGGTGTGTCCCTGCTGGCTGAGCTGTGGGATAAAAGCAAAATGTTTAAAATGGCAATCGGACTTTGGAGCTATCCAGCCCCGGTGGGCTGGACATTAGTTGGAAATGCGTGGAATTCATGACTCCGTGGCTGAGTCATGAGTTAGAGGGGTTGGCAGATTTGCCCTAAGATTAATTGGCGTTTTCTCCACTTTGGACTGGGAGAGAAGTAGCCAAGAGGTTAAAAGGCATTCCCATCTGGTTTTTATTTTTTCTGGTGTCCTGGAGAGTACAGGACTGCTGGGAACAGGGAGTGCCATAAAGAGGCATGGGAAGCCATGACCTGGCATGGTGGTTTGTCTACCCTTGTACTGGAATAGTGCTGCTGGGGACTGGGGTGGGGAAACAGATGGGGCTGAGGGCCCACTTGGCTCCTTGGTGAGTTGCATTATAGGGGATTTAAAGAGGGCCCGTATTTTCCTAATCATCTGAGGGGTTTTGTTCCTCTCTGTGATGAGATATTTCCCATGACAGAAAAGTAAAGAAAATTCTGGTCCGATGAAGAACATTGCTGCACCCTCAGGGCCGTCACAGGATCCTGCAATGGACTAGAGGGCAGCATGAGTGCAGGTTTAAGAGTTCAGTCAAGCAGCATAGGTGGTATTTACTGGTTGCTGTGTTAACCGGTTTTTATGTTTTAAGGAGAAATAGATAGCAGGTTTTTGGCAGTGCCTGGGCAGGCCGTCGGGGTCCAGGCAGAGGCTTAGGGACCGTTGTGGAATTTCCTCTACAGCTTCACCTGTGTGCTGGTTTGTATGAGATGTGTCCCGTTGACTCGGGCATTTGAGTACTGGATCCCCTGTTGTGTAGATGTTAGCATGTCCTGGCTGTAGAAAACCAGAAGTCTCCCAATACTGTCTTATTCTCATCGCCCCACTGCTATGGGTCAGTCACATCCTGGGAAAGGAGGCACTTCTTTGGAAAGGCTGGGACTAAGTAGCTGTGACAGCTCTCTGAAGGGAAGGATGCACTCAGTGGCTCAGCGGTGTGGTGTCTTTGGGTCGCCTCGGTGAGGAACTGGGTGAAAGGGCATCCTCAGCTAAGCTGAGTCAAGAAGAGTGATGCTTGGACCACAGCCCTTGGGGGAGGATGGTGGGGATCACAAGGCGACTTGCCCAAGAGGGCCTGTGATGTAATGTGCCTGAGTCTGGCTTTAGCCTCAGAATGGACTTGGAGCCCCTGGAGGGTCAGGGAAGCAGTTCGAGAAGTAGAGGGCCTGGGATGTCCATGCCGGACACTGCGGTCGAGGTAGGGGCTCATTGGTACCCAACATCTGCCCGCTGTGGACTGTTTAGGGCCAGACTGAACACCCGAGGCCTCTGAGACACAGCCAAGGGCATCCCGCAACAGGAGCAACAACTGGAGAGAAAAGGACAGTGGACCCTTCAGGCATGCCACATGCAACTGCTGCACCCGAGTGTACATGTGTGACTGCTGGGTTTTCCTGTCCCTCGAGCGTCCCCTGAGCTCTCTTTGCGCATGCGCGTATATGATCGTCTCGTCTTTGCACATGCGTATTCTATCGCCTCACTGGCCCCAGTGGACCTCTCTCTGACACACAGTCAGGCTTCTTTCTGTTGCAGCCAACCAGAGATGAATAGATAAGGAAATGGGCAAAACGGGCTGCGGCTGTGGCCCAATGAAATGAAGCCACGGGCCGTCCTTCACCAGGAAGGCAAGTGTGAGTGGATGAGGCATGCTGGGCCCCCCTGATGCATGCGCAGAGTGCAGGTACCCAGTGCGCATGTGCAAGCGGTATACGGGCCAATCAGAGAGCGTTATATCGGGACGTGGGCCCGACGAAGCCTGACCAACCTCTGAGTGGAAGGAGCCTGTCTTGCGGAGACGAGGGGCCTAGGTGGGTGACGAATTTTGCGGGGGACGCTCCGTGGTGGGCCTCCAGGGGTGGTTTAGAGGCACCAGGAGAGACTGAAGCCCTTGTGGTCGTGGGACAGTGGGATCACGGAACGTGAGGGTCCCGGAAAGCCTGTGAGGTGACTTCGTGAGCTTTCTTTTACTTTACTCGGGGCTGCAAGAATGGGGCGCCAGAGCCGAGAATGAGAAGGGGGAGACGAGGGCAGCAGGACCATAGAGCAGTGGATGGGGCAGCTGGTGGGCTGCGAGAGGGAGTAGGCACCTTTACACATCTCTCACAGTTTGGGGTTGTTTTCCGTTGTTCTTTGCTTTTGTAGGTGGTGGTGGTCTTGTTGTTGTTGTTGTTGTTGTTGTTGTTTCCTTTTTGGTTGTTTTGTTTTGTTTGGGTCCCGACTGGACACCCGGATCCTCCTGTGATGCTTCCATAAGCAGTATCTGTGCAGGATAGTGACTCTGAAGCGGAAGGGGGAAACCCTGGGCACTTTGCACAAACACATGCGCATCAATAGGGCCCAAGCTGGGAATGGGTGACTGATGGGCAGGCCTCACACCATTGGGAATACCTGTAGGCAGCCTCAGGCATGCGGGCATAGTAGTGTTCCTGCTAATCAGAGACCCATTCCAGAATGTGGGGCCTCTGTCTGAGGGGCGGGGGAAGGAGCCTCTCAGAGGAATGTATTGAAGTTTGGCACCTGGGTGAGTGACAGGGTATTAGCAGAGTCAGTCTTGAGCCACTGATGGTGAGAAAGCACAGTCAGCCTGGGGCCTCGGGACCTTCGGGGACCAAAGTGGGATCTTGAGGCAGAAGGGACCAGGTTTATCTGTGATGAGAAGTTTGGAAGACTTCACACCTGGTAGTAAAATAGACCAGTGAGGGCACTGGATGAAAGGGGGTCCAGGAGGGTCGCAGGTTTGAAGAGAGCTGGCTGTGACAGTGAAGTGGAGGAAAAGAAGTAGTGACCTTCCACGTGTGCTCTGTGGATCCTCAGTGGACATCTGGGTCCTGCTTATATGTGGCCATGGGCCTTGCCTCCTCCCTCAACACAAATGCCTGTCTGAAGGGGATGGGCCAGGACTGGACCCCTTCACCAAAGGGCAACAACATCTCCATCCACACCCCACAAGTCCTAGTTGAAGCCACTTAACCCCGGATGGACACGCCTTCCCAGCCAGTCAGAGAGATGTGCCCTGGGAGGTGGTGCCTACATAGGTATGACCAACCACCCTCTGAGAAGGAGGAGGCTCCAAGGGCAGAAGAGTACTCTGGGTGGATTATTGGCTATTGGGGAACTCTGTTAAGAGTCTCTCCAGTTGGGACAGGGTTCAGAGAGGAGGCTTAGCTCATGTGGTAGGGCAGTGGGATCACAAAGTGGCAGGTCCAAGTCTGACCAGTGGGGCCACACCAGGACCTTCACTTTCCAAAGGAGACCGGACAAGGCCACAGAGGGCAAGGCTAGGGAGCAGTCATGGGGCTGCACAGATTGGGAGGGCTAAACGGGACAGCAGGTGAGCTGTAGACATGGTCTCACTGACTGAGTAGGACCTCAGTGAGTTGGCGTTCCCAACCAGATGCCAGCATTAGGTGCCTTGTATTATAGGGGTGGGGGTGGGGGTGGGAAAGCAGCAGAGGGTACTGATCTTGAGAGGTAGTGGGTCAAGGAGCTCCAAGTCCAGATAGAGAAATGGGGCGGGTCAGGACATTGGCGACATGCTCTTGCCCTCATTTTGCTCCAGCACAAGTGCCAGGACACCCAGCCACACCCCGTGGTGTCCTGTCCACCGTTCCCATTGCCATCTTGCAATTCTTCCCGGTATCTCTACTTCCAGGACTCCTATCTAACCCAAGAAGATTCTAGCCATGTCAAGTAGGGAAAGGAAGGCCACTGACAGTGGTGGCAGGCACCCAAGGATGGATCCAAATCTCTCCTCAGATGACAGCCAGAACCCAGGTGCAGTCGATGCAGGTAAAAAGCAAAAAACCACCACCACCACCACCAAAACAACATCATGAAAAATCCACAAACAAACCAACTAGAGGGGCTGCTAGAGGGCTGTGCCCACCCTCAGGAGACATCTTAAAATCCCTTAGAAAGTGGAATACCTAGTGGGTGTGATGCATTGCCATTTCTTACTTGGAATAGTAGGAGGTTTCAGATGCTATTTACTGTTGCACAACCTTGTTTGTTACTTTAGCTTCCCTCACCTGAAATTCCAACCCCACAGGAAACCTGCAAGGCTCATAAGACACTTCTTTCCAGGCAATATGCCTCTCTGGGAACTCATTGATCACATATGGAAGGCATGTGCTGGTGCCTGCAACAGCTGGTCCAAGAATCACTCAAGCTTAAAGAATTTCATGTGTGTCTATGTTTGTGTCTGTACTTCTGTGTGATATCTCTCTCTCTCTCTCTCTCTCTCTCTCTCTCTCTCTCTCTCTCTCTCTGTGTCTCTGTGCGCATGCCTCTTTGTGCCCCCCTCACCCTTGCTCCCTCTGAGTGTGTCTGTGTGCATGCGTGTGTGTGCGCGCACGTGTGCATGTGCATGACTCCTTTTAAAAGTATAAGTTACCAGTGGTGGCTGTGGGCTCTAGAAACCTCACAGTGAATCTGATTTCAATGGGAGATGATGGGAGCAGCAGACTTTGTCTCAAAATATTTTTCCTCTTTGTCTTTAATACAGCCAACAAGGAAATCCTCGATGCCAGTAGGGAGGACATTATTTCCTCAAGAACAAAGAGGCAACAGGCCAGGTGATCCCGTTTCATTTTTTTAGTCCACTCGTAAATTACACTTAGAAAAGTCATGCTGGAAAGATGGCTCAGTGAACGAGTGCTCAGTGTACAAACATGAGAATCTGAGGTCATATCCTCAGCCCCCCCTCCCCCAAAAAAGCCACACATGGCCACTTAACACTTTTGAAGCCCAGAACTAAGGGCTGAGGTGTGGCAGAGAACTTCTTTCTGGATGCCAGCCCAATGAAAGTAAACTGAGATAGAGATACAAACAAACAAACAAACAAACAAACAAATGCAGTCGTGGGTAAGGTGTGTGCATCACAGGAATGTTCTAGGTGCATTGAGCTTAAGGCCCCAACACATTCATCCTGCAGTCCATCAGTGTGTTGGAAGATGAAAATCTCATGTCCCCAGCAAACTACAAGTCCTGTCACAGAACTTGTCTGACACGAATAAGGTGGAGATGGGTAGAGGAGGACCCCCCACACACACACACTTCAGCCTCTGATGGTGGCACACGTGTATGTATTTCTCTTGCACACACAGAAATCTAGAAGAGTCAGTGTCTGCTCTTGAACCGTGAACTGTATATAGGCTGTGTGGCACACTCCACTTCCTCTGCTCACGCAACAGATTTTGCCTTTTGTGAACTCTTTACTGAAGTAAAGAGTTAATGTGATTTTTTGCAGGAAGAAACAACAGAATTTGTCCCGAGAATTTGAAGGTATGTTCTAGGAGACATTAGGAATTTGAGAAAATTGTTTGAGCCAAAGAAGTGCAAGGCAAAGGAGTTGCCACTTGGCAGACAAGAGAAGTGTGTTTACTGCCTTGTTCTCAAACACTCAGTGTCAAAATAGTATTTATTAGCTCACCAAGTCTCTACTTCACGTTAATTGTCCATGTGAAGAACATGGCATCTGCAGTGTGACTGTTCTTACCTACTCACTGTGAGATTTTGAAAAAATTGGATGAAAGTATCTGTCTCCCAGGTTTTAATTCACACAACTGATATATCTGTTTTTAATACCACATTTTACTACACTCATTTGTATTCTAGTCTGGTTCTTCTTTATTTCAGGGTGGGGGGTGAGCTCAGAGAGGGCAAATCCTTGTTAAATAGCTGCCCACAATTTATTGTGTGGAAAGATAGCACATGAAGTAGAAAGCTGAAGTCTGTACTGTTAGCCTGTGACTATAGTATGATCAGTTGAGTCCTGCTTTAAATTGCTGTCAGAGGCTAGTCACATGAGCTGTGGAACAAAAATTACAAACTGATAACCAGCTGGGATGTCTGAGGGATTTTCTTTCTTTTCTTTTAAGATTTTATTTTATGTGTGTGTGTGTGTGTGTGTGTGTGTATTTATATATGTGTATATATGTGTATATATTTGTATATATGTGTATATATGTGAGCCACCATGTGGTTGTTGCTAGGAATTGAACTCAGGACCTCTGGAAGAGCATTCAGTGCTCTTACCCGCTGGCTGAGCCATCTGATGGAGAGTTACATCTAGAAACTATTCAGGACCCAGGAATAGGGATGTAGTTGGGCGGAGAGCACTTGCCTTGTATTGTTCAAGGCTCTGGGTTCTATCCCCAATACCACAGATTTTTCCATGAGTCAGTTTTCCCTTTAAATTTTTCAGGATGTCTACCTTTTCAAATTTCTCAAATAGCCTCGATGGCTACAGTAATTACCATATTTTTCATCTGGCTGTGCAGTGATCTCTGAGTCTTTGGAGATTTTTGGAAATAGACAACATTTGTGCTTTGCACCAAGCAGCCCACCAGTCCCTCCTAACGTGTCTTTGAACTGGAGCACACTCAGTTCACTAATTAAATTCATACTTTATAAGTGACATCTAGTAAAGAAATTACACAGTGACTTGATACCCTTTTGTAAGTTTGTTAGGTCCCCTCTGTTATGTTTTGTATGTAATATGTAGACACTGAAGTCCAACTATCCAATTTCACATTAAGGTCAGAGCCACTGAAATTCTTGACTGAAAGAAAGGAGGCAAATGACCTTTGCATCAACAGATCATTTCCATCTATTGATAACAAGTGTCTATCCAGTACCATTGAGGGACCTTCGCAGGAATGCTTACAAGATTGTGTAACATTACAGAGCCGATTAAGAAAGTTCTTCAGGAAAACAGAGAAAGATTCTCGAGGATCATGACCTCATCTTTCCGTGCCATGGAGGTCAGAGTTAAGGATGTTCTGAAAACCCAGTGTGAACAAAGGTAGGGTTGTTGTTTCTTTTGTCACTTTGATCCCAGAACTGTTGACAGTTTGTTTGTGAGCACGATGAAGGGGGAAAGCCAGTGGCCCCACTGACTAGAAGCTTTGTTGGCAAGTGTATTTGCCTTGGTTTTTCTGTAGAACAGACTTTGTTTTGTCTTATAGCCTCTGGTTGTAACTGAAGTCAACTGTGTTTCCTAAGGATGAATTAAGATGTTTTGACACAGGGCAGTTGAGTCACTGTAGCAGTAAGGAAGGTGTGTGTGTTGCGTGAAAGTGCTGGGTGCGTTGAGCTTGAAATCCTCAAAACATTCATCCTGCAGTCCATCATCTGTTCAGTGTGAAATGAGATGAAAATCTCCAGCCTCCAATGTTGAACAGATTTCAGGAGCAGTGTTCACCAAACAGGTGTACCGAAATCCTCGCTGGTACAGTGGTGAGGAGTGGGTAGGCGTCCACGGAATTCTCTGATTGTCGTGGGTGTGCATCCTCAGTGGACCTGTCTTCATAAAGAGAAAATAAATCAGAGGTTGTGCTCGTCAGAGAGACGAATACTTGTGGGACGTTGGCAAAGCAGTGGTTCTTCTTCCTGAGTTCTGTAGCACGAAGACCTGTGAAATGACTCCTATGTCGGCCAAGACAGAAGAGATCCTGTTAGTGAGATAGGAAATAATCCACCTCAATTTCCATTTCCCTGTCAGAATATTTTAGAAGCTCTTTCCCAGTCCTCCATCTGTAGCTTTAGTGAGGGTAAGTCAGTCGTGCTTTGAATGGGCTTTCTTCATGTCCAGAAGGAATATCACAGTGTTCATCATTGTCTTTTACAGGCAGAAACTTTATCAGGACTATTCTCTTCAGGTGACAAATTTGAATAGGAAGTTAAGCACTGATGCAAACCAAGTCAAGAAACAGGCTGAAAAACTCTCCGTGAGTATCAGGCTTAGCTTTGAAGGGTCCGAATTGTCAGCCTCAGAGGCAGCAAGAGAGGCTTCCTGCAGCAGGTCCGGAGGGAAGGGACAGGACACGAGCTCAGGGAGACAAGG
>JAPYYD010000256.1:0-16204 GCA_028551405.1 Uromys caudimaculatus | reverse complement strand
TTGGGGAAAGATCTGAAGGAGCTGAGGGTATTTGTAGCCCCATGGAGGGAGCAAGAGCGTCAATGGGCCCGAACCCCCCCCCCCGGGTCGTCCTGGAGTTCGGACCACCAACCAAAGAATACACATCTATTGACCCATGGTTTGGACTACATATGTGGCAGAGGATGACCTTGATGGCCATCAGGGAGAAAGGAGAGGCCCTTGGGCCTGAGGGTGTAGAGGCCCCAGTAAAGGGGAATGTCAAGTTGGGAATATGGGGATGGGTGGGCGGGTAGGTGGGAGGAGGAATTCCCTCACAGAGTTAGGAAAGGGGAGGGGATAGGGGGTTTCCAAAGGGGAGACCCAGAAAATGGGAAACATTGGAAATGCAAATAAAGTATCAAAAATAAATGAAAAATAAAAAATAAAAAATAAAAGAATAGCTCAACTTATTTTATTTCCACATCTGCTACCTTCCAAATTTCTTAAGAGTGAGAGAAGACAAGGTGGTTTTGGTTCCTCTGATGTGAACTGGGTTCTATCTACTACTGATTAGAGACTTAACCTTAAATTATTAAATGAAGGAAAAAGTTTTGAAGGGTTAGTGGATACTGGAGCTGATGTAACAGGATTGGCCATCAGCGTGCCTTTTATCAGATACTCACACTCACCTACAAGGAATTGGTTGTTCTAACAACCCAAACAAAATTTTAAACTTCTAACCTGGAGAGATCAAGAAGCTAATTCAGGACATATTCAACCCTATACCATGCAACATTTGCTTGTTACTCTCTGAGGAAGAGATCTCTTATCACAGATGAGGTTAATAATTTGTAGTCCTAATGAGGTAGTGACTAAGCAGATGCTAAGAGAAGGATTTTTGCCTGGTCAGGGGCTGGGAAAGGAAGGACAAGGCATTAAGACATTTGAAAGACCTAAGCCCCACTCTAACACTAGAGGCTTGGGTATTTTCTGTAATGGCCACTATCATGCCTCCATTCCATGCTGATCAGTGGTCTTTATCTAAAGAAAAATTAGAAACTGCCTCTTCCCTTGTGCAGGAGCAACTAGAGACAGGACATGTAAGAGAATATCAGTCTCCATGGAATACTCCAATATTGTTATCAAGAAAAAATCAGCAAATGTACAATTTGTAGGTAAATGGAGATTGCTACAAGATCTAAGAAAGGTCAAGGAAACCATGGTAACTATAAGAGCTTTACAACCTGGACTTCTATCTCCAGTAGCCATCCCTAAAGGGTATTATAAAATAGTAGTAGATTTGAAGGACTGCTTCTTTACTATACCTTTACACCCCCAAGATTGTGAAAGATTTGCTTTTAGTGTTCCTTCTATTAATTTCAAGGAACCTATGAAAAGAAATCAATGGACAGTTCTTCCTTGGAGCAAGGCCAACAGTCCTACCTTATGTCAAAATTTTGTGGCACAAGCTATTCAGCCTAGAAGATGGCAATGGCCAGTGGTATACATCTTATATTACACAGATGATGCCTTATTGGCAGGAAAAGATCCTCAGAAGTTGCTTTTATATTATAGAGATTTACAATAGGCATTAGCTGATAAAGGACTAAAAATAGCTCCAGAAAAAGTACAGAGGCAGGATCCTTATAATTATTTAAGCTTTAGGCTTTCATATCAAGCTGCTTGCCCCTAGAAGATAATCATCCATAGGGACAGTTTAAAAACTTTAAATGATTTTCAAAAGCTGTTAGGTGACATCAATTGGCTTCACCCCTATTTAAAGTTTACTACAGGAGAATTAAAACCCTTATTTGATATTCTTAACAAGAATGCCCATGCTACCTCCCCTCAGTCTTTAACAACAAAAGGATTACTAGCCTTACAACAAGTAGAAAGTGCTATCGAAAAGCAATTTGTTACTTCTATAAATTATTCTTTGCCTTTACATTTTCTGATTTTTAATACAACTCATATACCTACAGGATTATTGTGGCAAAAGCCTCCTGTCATGTAGATCCATTCTAGCATCTCTCCTAAATGTAATATCCTGCCATATTATGAGGCAGTAGCCCATATGATTATACTTGAAAGGAAGCAGGCACTGACTAATTTTGGTAAAGAACCAGACATTATTATTCAGCCTTTTAATGTAGCTGAAAATACTAGGCTAAAGTAGCATAGTAGGGATTAGTTGCTTGTTCAAGTATGATTTCAAGGCACTGTAAATAATCATTACCCTCAAGATAGGTTGATAAAATTTTTAAATGTACATGAGGTTGTATTTTCTAATATGACATCTTTACAGCCTCTGCATAATGCTCTTTTGATTTTTACTGACAGCTCCTCTAAATAATGAGTGGGATATCTCATAAATAATGAATAGATAGTCATAGAGACTCCTGGGCTCTCGGCTCAGTTAGCAGAATTGATAGCAGTACTGAATGTTTTTCAGTCTGTAAATGATACTTTTAATATTTTTACTGATAGTTTATATGTGGCCCAATCTGTTCCTTTATTGGAAACTTGTGGTACATTTCATTTCAATACACCAGCCGGATATTTGTTTTCACAACTAAAAAACATCATTCTTACTTGAAAAAAATCCCTTCTATATTGGTCATATACGAGCTCATTCTTGTCTTCCTGGACTTTTAGCTGCAGGCAATGATCATGTTGACAGAGCTTTAATAGGAAAAGCCTTAGTTTCAGATCCTATTGCATTGGCTAGATATGATCATAATAAATTTCATCTTTCTAGTCATACCTTAAGGCTCAGACATAAGAGCACCAAGGAGCAGGATAGAATGAGTGTAAAACAATGCCCTAACTGCCTAATGTTATCTCCAGTTCCTCAGTGAGGGGTTAATCCACGAGGTTTTCTGCCCAATCATATTTGGCAAATGGATGTAACTCATTATGCAGAATTTGGAAAATTGAAGTATATACATGTCTGTATTGACACTTGTTCAGGATTCCTTTTTGCTTCTCCATGTATGGGAAAAGCCTCTAGAAATGTAACTGATCATTGCTTACAAACCTTCAATGCTATGGGATTACCTAAAGTCATCAAGACAGATAATGGGCCAGCTTATACTGGAAATAACTTTCCATCATTTTATAAGGAATTTGGTATTGAACATAAAACCAGAATTTCTTATAAACCAATGGGACAAGGAATTGTTGAACATGCACATTGCACTCTTAAAAATTGGCTTTTAATAACAAAAAAGGGGGAGTTATACCCTCCAAGGTCACCAAAAGCACACCTTGCTTTTGTCTTATTTGTTTTAAATTTTTTATAAACTGATGCTAAAACTGGCATCCAGTTACTTCCAGCTATTATGCCATGGTTAAGTGGTGAGACCCCCTTACTAATACTTGGAATAGTCTTGACACTGTTTTAATATGGGGGCCAGGTTCTGACTGTGTTTTTACACAAAAAGAAACTGGAGCCTGATGGCTGTCTGAAAGATTGGTTCATCAAACCTTACCCTGAGCCTTCTAATGATGAAAATGACTCAACACCCCCCCATTGCTGAGCTAAGTGGAGTGTGGTCTCCATCCTTCCTAGAGAGTAAGTGTTTACTGTCTATTCTCAAAGCCAAGCCCCACTCACCTGGTGGCCAGGCTTTGTGCTTGATCTTGACAATTAATAGCTGAATTGAATACTTGGGACATTTTTGCAAGCAATGTTAATCTTGTTTTTTTTTATGTTAAGCAGATTGGTTGCCTTCACACAGGATGCTTTCAGTAAGCTCAGCTATTCACTGTGGCAGTTATTCATCTCTAGGAAGAAATGCATTGAGTGCATATGTCCTGCTTGGCTTTTTTCTAAACAGGAAAAAGTGTGCTTTTGAAGGCTGGATAGTCAGGGACGAGTAAGGCATGGTCTTGAGCTTCTATCGATCTAAGACATGAGGCATACAACAAAAGCTATGTTTGTTCTCTATGACAGGTAAGAAGAAGAAACAAAAGAACCCCACCTAAGACAGACATGGTAGCCTAGCCACTCTTTACCCAAGATGGGATTATGGAAAACAAGTAAATCTTGTGCCCCTGTTCAACTCATCTTAAGGAAATAAAATAAAATAAAATAAAATAAAATAAAATAAAATAAAATAAAATAAAATAAAATAAAATAAAATAAAATAAAATAAAAAAGGTAAACTGTGCCTTTTCCCCAGCTTTGAGTAGGACAAAGAACCTGGCTGGAGCCAGTCTGGTCTCTGCATTTGCATTTCCTACAGGAGTCCTGAGGACTTGACCACCCTCTGAACTTGCTGAAACAAAGGATGGGATCTTTGGGCCTTTCCTTTAAAAGCAATATGGAATAATAAACTTTTGGCCCTGATCAGAAGACTTTGTCTTGGCCTCATTCTTTTCTCACACCATCTGGTTTCATTTCCAGTCTCCCTTTCAGGTAGACCCAGTTCATCCTTAGCCTCTGGACTGCTACATCTTTGGCCAGAATTGGCTAAAACAGTGATTTATCCACCCTGATGTCTTCTTGTATCCAGCTGACTGTAGAGTGTTTGTTCAGCAGAAGGCCTAGAGCCTTAAAACTGGGATGATTTCTAAGTGACATCTACCCTGACTCAAAACTGTCTTACTAAAGTGCACAGTTAATACTTTTGGTACTGTTTTCTGTGCTTGAATTAAAGGGAGTTTGCTCTCAATAGCACAAGATAAGGTCTCCTGTCCTGGAAGTCCAGAGAATTTTAGGTCATGACAATGTTGGCCAGTACTATGTCCTGGGAATTAAGGGCTCTAGCAATTTGACCTAGTAGATACTTCAAACACAGTCTCCCTGTTCCAGTGAGGCTTATGTTACCTGGTGTGCAATGCATCTATAAATAAGGAGTCTGTAAATTGATCTTTTGTACAAGGACAACCTCCCTAGGCTCATATATTCTCTTCCTAACAGAAAAGATAGACTGATAGAACCCAGAGTCCCAGTTTAGGTTGCTACCTGCTTTCTCTGTTCTTTAAACTCATGCTTAGTATATATCCTTGAGTCACAACATGTCCTGCTTATTTCTGTCTCTGCCCATAGAATTTAGGCCAGACAGTCCTCCCTTCTAAGTTTTGTTGGCTTTTTTCCCTGGAGTTACTATATGATTCTCCTATTTTCTTACTCCAAATCCCGCCATGTTACTTTGCACTCTACATGTTGATAAAGTATCACCCATAAGATTGTCTAGTCATATGTTGAAAAAGATTAAATATGCCAAAGTTTATAGGAGATACTGAAAGAGGATTCAGGCATACACAATTTTATAGGAGATTCTCAGGAATTAAGATGTCATATTCCTCTGACTTATTCATATTTTTAATTATGATGTCATATTTTTCAAATTAGGATGTACATACTTTCAATGAGGTTGTCATGCTGGTTAACCAACCACACATTATGGCTCCTGACTGTTGGTCGTCTGGGGCTCACTCTCTGTCTTGGGAGCATGATAGCAGGCCAGGGTAGGCTTATGTATGGCATGCTCTCTGCCCTGACCATATGACACAAGAATGACAGTTTTCTCAGACTACCTCACTGTACAGCCCCAATGTGGTAAACTGGTTTTCTTCTTGGACTTGTACTCTGTCCTAGACACTTGGCTCCAGATGGAAATTTTATCATCTTGTGCTCAGTATTCATTATCATTGTTGATATTATTTTTAATGTTTCTATTTCCTTCAATAAAATTCAAGGGAACGATAACAGTAGAACTTCATAAAAAATGACATGCAAATCAACATGAACTTGAGAGTGAAGATATTTGCTCTGGATTAAATAACATGAATGAATTTTGTATTTTACAGTGATCTGGGCAAATGTGTTTGTTTATGTGTGAAGGAGGAATTTCCCAACAAAAAATAAAATAAATAATTTCAAAATTTCATTGCAGTTTATGAAATAATTTTTCAATTACATGACTTACCATCCTTAAATAGTAGTATTCTTGTGAGAATTAAGTAGAATTTAACACCTTTAGTGTAATATTTTATTTCTCTGAAATCTCAGTAATAAAATTTCTGTTTTAATACATGAGATAACTAGTATATAAGTATGTGTGTGATTCACAGAATTCTACTTAAAATGTACATTTTATGTCAGAAATAAAAGTTAGCAAACAGAAATGACATTAAATAATTTTTAAAAATATACACAAGTTTATGCATTTTCTACATTTCTCCTAAAATGTCATGCCAAACATTTGTATGTTATTTTTTAAACCAAAAGAAACTATAAAATTATCCAAACAAATATTTATGAATATTTTTCCTACATTCACCATAATGCAGGTGATTTAACTAAACCACTGATTTTGTAGTTTTCATAAACCACTTGCTAAATTTTAGGTTAGCATGAACCCAAAACACTCACTTTGGTTCGTACCATGAAGCAAAAGACTTTACTCAGTTATATTAATACAAAACCAATAATATTATCCTACACTAGAAAACTCTCAAGTTAGAAAAATGTCCACATAATTCATCCACAAAAAATTCTCTAAACTTCATAACAATTTTTGGTATTTCATTTTCAAAAAGTTGTAAAAGAGAGATTTAGAAACTACTTACCACTAAATTTCAAGGGAATGTATAAACATTCCCACTTGGTTTATAGCTTGTGGTGTGTGAGGGAGTTTTACATGAGGATCCAAAATTGTATTGAGGGATCATTAGCAGAATGAATTGAACATTCTACTTACTTTTAGTTCCATGTTTTTGTGTCTGTAGCCAGCTTTCTCAGAGAGGAGAAAACTCCTTATGACACCTCCAAAATCCTGTCCTAGAAGGATCTCTACTCTGCTTTTTGGTTATGGGATGCTCTCAAATAAGGATACACAAGTAAACTTCTACATTCATTTACATTCTCTAAAATATTTTGTTCAAACTATCATAAAAAATTACTGAGTATGAATTGAATAGACTGTTTCCAGTCTTTTGTCATCTGAACACATAAGATACTCAATGAGCTGAAAGTTAAAACATTAGTCTTTTGAAGTAGAATTGCATACAGTTGGCATCCATAGCTGTGACTAAATACAAAGTGAGTTTATTCTATTTTTAGCATCCAACCTTTCATATGCATCCCTTGTCTTAATAACAAAGATCATTTATATTACATTGTATACACCACAATCCAATCTTCAAATATGCTCATGCAAGTTCCTCATATAGTCCTCCTGTTACCATATTACAAGGTTTTTACATACATGCACTGAGATTATTTGAGATAATTTGTAGATTAGGATCATGGCAATGCACATAATTCTTAGATAATACAAACAATATTAATCATGTATTGATAACTACCATCAGAGGGTTTGGGAAAGCCAGCTGCAAACACCATGCTGTGTCCTGTAATTCTGTACAAGGGATGTATATAATATCACTATCTCAGTCACTTTGTCCTTATATATAACTTTCCAAATATTAAAAAAATCAACCGATTCTCCAAAATCATCTTTGACCATATAAAGAGAAAATTCTAAAGTGTTCTATTCTACAGTGTTACTATTTGATATAGACACAGTTCTTGAAGCTACAAACATAGGGTAATTCATATGGCATACCTGAATTCATGATCAGAATTGTATGCTAATATCTCTAACATGTAGATCAAATTCAGGTTTACTAATTTTCCTATATTAGAATTACAACTTAATGTGCTGTATTTTAATTTTAATTTATAAATATATATCTATAGAATTAAAATAAATTATATAAATTATTACAAGAAATAAATTATATATATACATATGTATGTATATATATGAGATATGACATTTCTTAGATAAAGAGCTAGTATGCTACAAGAGACGCCTTGGGTGATTTGTAGGAATATACTCTCAAAAATAACTATTAGTAAATTTAAAATATGTAATGGAAATTTCACCAGAAATATGTTTGCACTTATAATTATATTTTCACTTAACACAAATAAAAAAAAAACAGAAACATGTAATTGACCACTAGTCATAATAGCATATCATGACTCATAATGTTCATTGTACAAATTATAATATCACTTGTTTAGAGATAATATTTTACAAATATGATGCTCTTTCCATTATTTTTTACATCAGTGGGTTCCAAGGAAATAATCAATAAAATTAACAATATTCATCTTCACATCACTTGTTTTGCTTCTGCTCAGCATCATGTGATCATATGATATATATATATATATATATATATATATATATATATATATATATATATATAAACATTAATTCTACATTCTGAATGGTGTTTCTTATGACTGAAAACATTCAGCTTAATCTAAATTTAAAAAATCATGATCTAATAACATGATCAACCATCTCTCATTACTAAGATATTTTTACACAATATCAAACATACACTCCTAAGTAGAATTCATTATTTTAGGTATTTGTGGCTGAATATGTTTAGAATATCTGGTATAGTAATGTACATTTCATTGTCATTATTGTAATACAGAATATGACATACATGATTTCTTAGTGGCCAATTCTCTTAACTTTAAATTATTAGCGCTAAGTAGGGGGTGTGAAAATAACTGGAAAACTTAACCCTTATACATGCTTTGATAACCCTGTCAAATATTGTACTTTCCTTTGTAATGTCAGTCAAAGGTTTCAGTAGATATTCTTATATTACTTAATTATTAGAGACTGACTTGTAAGCAATAATATATCCAATTCCCAAATGCTATAATTCTCAAAAATGAAGCAATGTCCATATACTGTAGTATGTTAAGGTTGAATAAATATGCATTTCAAATAATAGGATATATACTGCTTTACAAAAATAGATTGAATTGAGGTGTTCTGTATCCTTTAAGTATTGGAGGAAATGGGAAATTCTTAAACTACTTTTGACTTTATGATCACAGATTAAGATTTTCTGATAGAACACCAAAATAATAGAAAGAAAATTAAGAAATGGCATATGTCACCATTTAAATCAAATCTCGTGTACACTAAAGAAAACTCAATACAGTAGAAAGACAGATGAAATAAGGCAGAAAGCTTTTACATGTACATTTTGGCACAAGTGTTTATAACTAAGTAAAATATATAAGAATTAAAACACATAGGACATCAGATTAAACATAGCTTGATATGGTTGCAGGTAGTTGGAGGAAAGTTGGAGATAAATATAATCATATTTTCTTATATAAATATACTGAAACTAAAATAATAAGCAGAAATTAAATTGAGTTATGAAACTTAACAGAGGATCTTTCAAGGAAAAGAGTTTAATGTACATAACCATCAGAATAACTCACATTAAAAATTTGGGATTCTTATCTTATCCCAAATCAAGTCTTATCCCAGTCAAAAAACCCTAGTTATGAACAAAACTGACAAGAAATGGTAAAATATCTGAGTACTTAGGAAATACCTACTTCTAGTAGATGTAATCTGCTACACATTGGTTTGTGGTTAATGACTTTGTGGAGGATGCTCAAACCTATGAAATTAAAATAGGACAAGATGATTATTTACCACTCCTTGGAAAACAACAAAATACTTTTAACCCTAATATAATCTATACCATATTCATATTATAAAATATTTATTTTACAAAATCTAAAAGTTAAATAAACCTAAATGTTCACAAATACAGAATACAAAATGAAAGTATGGATAGCTTCATAAGCAAGCTGACAGATTAAAGAAATTATTAAGTTTCAGGTAAGTGCAAAATTTCAGGAATATGGAAATTTTTTATACATGAACTCACTTAGTATCAGAAAGGTAAATATCACTTTTTTTTATTATATGGAAACACAAACTCCCCATATATATTTTTATTTGTTTTATCTGGAGTATATTTAGAACTCAGAAATCTAGGAAGAGGCCATTAGGGGAAACAAACATTTATCAAAGATTGACAATAACATATAATAGAGCACATAGTATAGAGGGCGTGCAAAGTGGACATAACAGTTCATACACATAGTGTTATAAAGTAGAACAAGGAAGGAGATGGCAGTAAGAGGGTTGCAAGCCAAATGAGATATATTGAAAGAAACTACATGGAGCTTAATCTAATTAACATCTACAAGATTCATGGTATGAAGTAACATTGGTGTAAATGAGGAAGGTCCACACATGCTCATCAACACATGGTCCTGAAGAACACTGCATACTCATCAAAGGACAAATCCACCAATATGAATTCTCAGTTCTGAACATCTATTCACCAAATGCTAGGGCACGCACATGTGTAAGAGAAACATTACTAAAGCTCAAAGAGCACATTGAATCTCACACAATAATAGTGGGAGACTTCAATATGCCACTTTCTCAAATGGACAGATCATGGAAACAGAAACTAAAAGACACAGTAAAACTAACAGAAGTTATGAATCAATTAGGTTTAACAGATATCTACAAACATTTCACTCTAAAAAAGAAAAACAGGAACATACCGTCTTCTCAGCATCTCATGATACCTTCTCCAAAATTGATCATAAAATTGAACACTAAATAAACCTTAACCAATACAAGAAGATTGAAATAATCCCATACATCTTATCAGATATCCACAGACTAAGGCTGGTCCTCAATAACAACAAAAACAACAGAAAGCCCACATATACATGGAAGCTAAACAACTCTTTACTCAATGATAGCTTGGTCAGGGATGAAATAAAGAACGAAATTAAAGACTTTTTAAAATTTACTAAAATTTAAGGCATGGCCTACCCATACATATGTGATACAATGAAAGCAGTGCTAAGAGCAAAACTCATAGCTGACTGCCTCCATAAAGAAATTGGTAGAGAATAGACTGTCATTCCCTGGAAGCAAAGTAGTGAAGTAAACCCTAAATTACATCTACACTTCCTGTGTGAGATGCTCAACTATAACAAACATAAACCAAGAATCACTGCAAATTTATTTCATGTATTTATGAACATTTAAAGAGATTGCTTCTTGTTCTTGCATTGTTTTAAAATAAACAGTTGGGTTATTTATTAGGAATGAAATCAAGAAAAGTTTGGAACATCATGGCTAGAGCAATAGGCACTAGATGAAGCCACAATAGGGGTGACTATGCAAAAAGTTAATGTCATTTGTGTGTTATTTATTATTATGTGTTACATATACTATATAGTTATATGCAATCTAACATGGAAATATATATTAAATATGCAAATATCAGGAATGATGAAAAATATTTATTTGGAAATTGTTCAATTATTTGGATTATGTTCTCAGATGCATTAAACGATGGCTATCTCAAGCCAGAAAATAAACAGTTTAGAAATCTACCCAAAGATAAATGTAAGGAACAAGCTCAATTTAGGGGAAGGGAGGCACAATAAGGGGAAGGGAGCATCCAAACACGGTGTAAGGGGAGGGTGGCAGCGACCTCAGTTCTACGCCATTTAGGTCTCATTTTTAAAATGCTCCACTGCTGCTAGGGGTTTGTAGTTGTTTTCTGGCCTGCCCGCCGGCTGAGCAACCTCCCCAAATCCATTTCAAAGACTAAATACAGAGTTAGAGTAAATTAAAAAAAAAAAAAAAAAAGATAAATGCAAGAGAAGTGAGGAACTTCCTGGCAACTGTAGACTTCTACTACCAATAGTTACCAGGTGGGGCTAAGTTAGCCAAGATTCTACATGAAGCAAATAATGTGTAGCTTGGCTTCACATGGAAGGAAAGTCAGCAGACATTCCTGGATGCACTGAGACAATCCCTTCTGTCAGCCCCTGCCTTAGGGCTGCCAGTTGTTACTAAGCCCTTACACCTGTTTGTAGATCCTATCCAAACATATGGAACCCTAGCTACACCCAGTACCTTATCTCTCCATAAAAGCTCAATCTAGTAGCTGCAGCATGGATACCCTGACTATACATGATAAGCAGTGATGCTCCTGTTGAAGGATGCATATAAGCTGACATTATGACAAAGCCTATATATTACCACTTCACATGCCATAGAGGAAATCCTAAAGCAACTTCCAGACTGCTGGCTTAGTTACACTAGCATGACATATTATCAGACTCTATTGTTGAATCTTTCCAGAATTTCATTCCAGACACTTACTGCCTTAAACCCTGGTACTCTGCCCAACACAGAAGCAGAGACAACACTAATGATTGTATAGAAATCCTGGCACACATACATGGTACTCAAGAGGACTTAAAAGACATGTCTCCCCTAGATTCAGAATTAACATGGTTCGCAGGTGACAGCATCTTCATGCATGATGGAGAAAAGGCATTAAATCCTAGTAACATACACAGACCCACTCACATGGGCACCCAGAGAATAAAAGGTCTGATTTTTAATGCAGAATCAAGACACAAGATGTGTGTTCTAAAAATGATAAAAATTGGTGGCCAGCTGCAAAGTCTGCCAGCTTATAATTTAACTAAGGACAACCCAACTTGATGGATGCAGCTGAGAGGCAACTGAACCAACCTAGAGCTTTGGGGGGAAGTCAATTTGACTGAAGTTTAGCATGGAGAATTCAGATACAGGTATCTCTGCATTTTTACACTTTAAGGTTGGACTGAAGCATTTCCTACCAAACACAAAGTTGCTCAGATAGTGGCAAAGAAATTACTCAAAGATACCCTACCAAGTATTAACTTTCCATAGATGATAGGGTCAGATCATAGACTACCTTCTTATCGCCAAGGTAAGTCAGAGTTTGGCCATAGCCCTGAAAATTGATTGGAAATTGCGCTGTACAGATAGACCCCAGAGTTCAGGTCAGAGAGAAACAAATAAATAGCAATCTAATATAGATCATAATTATATTAGACTTAGTGATTAGAGATATCTGGGTGGCTTTCCTCCTCTTTGACCTCTACATGGTATGAAATTCACCCTATCTCATAGTACTTACCCCCTTTTAAATCATATTTAAAATGATAACCCCCTCTCCCCTAACTTACATTGCAGAATTTGTGGACCAGTACTTCTTGGACAACCTAAAAAGCCATCCAATGGTCCCACAAGCAGGTCTGTCCTAAATTTCCAGCTCTATATGAAACAGGCCTCCAACCAAACTATGTGACCACATTACACAGGATTGCAGCTTGGATCCATCACAATCACTCCGTACACCTGGAACAAGAAGACCCCTGAATACTAGCTTAGCCTGGACAACAGACATGTTGAATTGGTAGAACCCACAAGTATCTGTTCAAGCTCCATTTGCAATGATATGGCTACTAAAACTGGTAGGAGTTTCAGAATTCTGATTCTAGGAAGCATGAGCTAACATATTTCTTGTCCCTTCCAGCCTGGTGAAGCTAGGACTAAATATCACCAAACATACTCATAGGAAATAATGGGAGTACTGTGTTCGATATAGACAATGGGCTTATCAGGTATAAAAGAGACACCTTCACAATTACTTTAGCTCTCATGGTGCGACTTGACCTGGCACTTGGGTGGGGCTGGTAATAACAGGGACTGCCTTATCTGCACAAGCTATGCCAACTTATATGTAGCCATACGTGAGAATATTAAAGAACTGAAAAGAGAAATAGCCCACTTAGAAAAATCAATGAACACAACACAGTTGGGTTACAGATTAGAATAGGGTTATACTTATTGTTCTTACAGCAAGGAGGTCTATGTGCTGCTCTGAAAGACAAATGCTGTTTTTAGGTAAACTATTCTAGTGATCAGCAACATGTCAAATTTGGATTTTGGTGGGCAAATTGGGATAGACTTCTGGTGGCATGTGTCAGGTGAGATGTGGTTCTTATGTCATGACTCAGGGAGAATAGAACACTGAGAAATGACTGCAAACTTTGTTTTCTTTGCTGTGTCAGAGTGTGAGACCTCTGGCTGCAGACATCATCCGCAGCCAGGGTCCTCCTGAGGAGCTTCCTCAGATCCTCTAATCCTAGAGCCACACATGCTGAAGATGGCCCTCAAACACCATTCTAGCATGTTTTTGTGTCTAAATCACTGGTAAGAATAGGAAATAACTAGTCTTCAGCAACCAACATGCTGGGCTGTATTTTCTCTCCATCCTGTCACAGCTCTTGCCAGATAGCACATTTGAAAATAAAGCACATCACTTTCCCCTTGTTCTGACACAGAAAAAACTCAGGGGCCAAGAGCTCTTGCTTTGGTAGGAGTAGGTGATCAATGACGGTCCCAGAAGAGTGTCTTAGAAAGGGCATCTCAGCTTCTTTTTAGTACAGGGAGTCTTAGCAGGAATTCAGAGCCGGTTCCATAAGACATAAACAGACCCTTCTCTGGATATTCTGTTGCATCCTGGAGAACTCTGGGCATCCCCTGTGATGTCACTAGTGTTGTAACAATACCAACTTATCCTAGCACATTAACGTAGGCCCTAGACAGTTTCCAGATATTCAAGTTTGCAAGACTAAGGAATCTACTTGGAAAGAGAATCAGGAACTTAGAGAGTTGTTAAGAGAGATGCAGAAGAAATGTAGTGTTCCATTTGAGTCTAAACCAGCAAGGAATGTTGTACTGAAGGAGGTACATTAAGTCTCGAAAGAGATGTGGAAATTTCTTGAGAAGGCATACTTGAGAATAGCTTTCCAGCAATGGGTGTCAGGAAAAGGAATCTCTGTGAAGCTATGGAGCTTCCCTTCTATCATCATTCCTGAAAGGCAAGAATTCCAGTACACTAGTTTGTCCACCCCAAAGGCAGGAGTTGGCAAAGCCAAAGCTATTGTGCTGTGAATTACTACCTTTTATACTTAATGGGCATTGAGGTTGTAATATTGGAATAAAAGGAGACCATAAGGAGTTAGGGAGAGCCCATCTCTGTGGTTACCATAACTAACTAAATTTAATGTCCCAGTTTATGGCAAAGTATCACAGCACATTTCTCCCAGGTGACTCTTTTACATAAAGTGACTCTCAGATATTAGTAACTGGATGCCAAATGTACTTATGTGACCTTATATTCAGGCTATGTGACTGCATGTTCTTGTTTTCAGTCCTTCTTTGACAATCACTCCCTAAGAATGACCACCTTAGCTTTCTGAATAAGCAGTTGTGGTTGATATATCTCAAATGATGCCAAACTATTAGAATAAGAGACTAGATACATTTTGCCAGAACATACACATGATAGAGTTTCAGTTATAACCTACATGCCCAGAAACACATACACATACATGGTAGAGTCTCACTTATTATCCATGTGCCCATAAGTCCATACATACACATGGTAGTGTATTACTTATAACCTATGTGCCCATAACTGCAAACATACACATGATAGAGTCTCAGTTATAACCTACATGCTAATACATACATATACATGCTAGAGTGTCAATCGTAACCTCTGTGACCATGACTACTCTATACATGGTAGAGTCTTATTTATCATCTATATACTAATAACCACAATCATGCACATGATAAAACCTCATTTATCACATATGTGTAAATTACACATTAGCTTCAGGGCAAATGCAGGCCATTACATGACAGCATTCCCATCATGTCTTCTATATTGAAGTCAACACTGAATAGAATCCGTTTCAAGACTCTTGTTCATGTTGGAAAATAGTTGCATATGCAAACACAGTTCTGAGAACACTTTGACTGCATTTCCTCCTCTATAAAATCCCCTTGGGAAAAACTTTTGGACTTATGGCCATTGAAATACCCTTGAGAATGCCCCTCATTCTCTCAAGATAAAATCACCATGCATTTGTTTGCTCATCTTTCCATCAAGGGCTACAGGTCATTGCTGGAATTATTACATTGTTCTCTCTTGTGGAGAGAACAGTGATCCCCACCCTTAACATATCCTCCCAGAAGTCTGGTAAAATGTGAATCACTGTATTAGGAACCAAAGAAGAGGAGGGGGGAAAATGTCTTCTGGTGGTCATTGGGGCCATGAGACATCCTGGGGTGCACATATCATCCTGGGAGGTTGTAGGACATCCTGGGAGATTCATGACATTCGGAGGAGACACATGACACCGTTTCAGGACATATGACTGCCTGGGGTGTACATGACATTCTGGGGGGTACACAACATCCTGAAAGGGCACATGGCATCCTGAGGGGCACATGATATACTGAGGGACACATGACATCCTGGGAGTGCACAGGACATTCTGAAGGGACACATGACATCTTGGAGGATACACTACATCCTGGAAAGGCACATGGCATCTTTGGGGACTCATGGCATCCTGGGAGACACATAATATCCTGGGAAACTCATGGCATCCTGAGGGTGCACCAAACTTTTCAGGGGACATATAACAAATTGAACATATTGG
>JAPYYD010000255.1:0-16318 GCA_028551405.1 Uromys caudimaculatus | reverse complement strand
GGCAGGCTCAGAGCATTGCAGTCATAGTGTTTCTTTGTAACTATGCCATAGGTTTTGGACGTATACTAGGAGAATGAAAACTACAAAGGAGTGACCGAGAAAGAAGCAGGTGGGACAGGTAGAGGCACAGGACATCTCTGAGAGGGGAGGCAGGGACAGGTGGAAAGTGGGACATCTTGGAGAGGGGAGGCACATATCTTCTTCCTTCAGTCCATGCCCACCAAACTGTAAAGACTGTCTTTTTGGAGGGTGTGTGTGAGTGGGTAGTATAACAGTCATTCTTGAGTGTTAGGATGGCAAGGAGGGAACCAACTTCTGTGAGTTATCTTCTGATCTCCACTTGTGTGCCGTACAACATGTGCACATGTATTGTAAAAAAATTATTACAAATCCCAGCCTGGTGATTCTTGGACCACTTATGTTCTGAGATGAAAGACACACAGAGCCTTTATATTTTTAAATAGCCGTAGGCAGCACAATATTTGGGCAGCTGAGCTGCCTACCATCCATGCTGTTAGAATCTACTTTCCTATTGCTTACTATGTTTTATCTGGGATACTCTTAGCTCCTATTGGCCAGCCCCCATGGCCAAGTTTTCATGGCTCAGCTAACCCATGGTGGCTCTCCTTTCTCCTGTCCTGCATGTTTCTTTCTTTAGTCCATGGCAGCTTCTTCCTCCTCCTTCCCTCCTCACAGTCCTCTCTCTTCAAACCTTAACCCCACCTATTTTTCTTCTACCCAACTATTAACTGTTGGCATCTTCATTTACCAGTCACAGTTAACTGGGGGCAGGGTCACAGGGGTTGTGTACAGACTCCAGGTCTTGGGGGCCTACACTTAGCATTACAATATACAATAAAAGACAAAGCCTCAACACACATGCATGCTTGTAAGCACACACACATACACACACACGTAAGTTAAAAATGTAATTTTATAAATGCTTTGAAAACAAATGTAAGTAATTAACAGCAAAGACAAATCATCGTATAAATTTACTATGCAGTTTTGGAATCGTTGGGCTTGTGGACAGGATGGCTGAGGACCAGATGACAGCTATATAGGAATTCCAGGCTTCCCAAAGAACATTCTTATTATTAAGCTGCATCTGTGGAAGTAGGAAGGAAATAGAATTTTTATCAGCAATTCTCTACTTCTATTTGAAAGTCACTGACAAGGTGAGACACTTGGCAGCCACTATGGAACCCTCTTTGAAAGTAATAGAATTAAGTTCAGTGACTAACAGCAGAGAAAATTCATAGGATTTTCCCATAGGGCACTTGGAGGATCCTGCTCTTCCTGAGTAGGGAATACTAAGTCCAGAAAAGAAGAGCTTCATGGATTCAGTCCTGGATAAGTTTATGTATTTGTGTCACTTTAGAAACTCAGAGATTCATTGAGAATGACTGAGCTTTGAACAGATGTCATTCCATTATCAGCCTCTCCACAGACTCACCTTTCTCCAAACTTTATCACAACCTGCTTTCCCTTCTTGGTTTTCCTCCATCACCCCGTTTCCATCCCTTTCCCCAATACTTCTTTTGAGCAGCAGTTACCACTTGCCCAAGGACACTTGTAGCATGAGTGGTGGCATCTAACTTTGGTAACACTGGGGCTACCGGCTGAAGAATTTGCACTTACGACGCCATCACTTGGGCCGTCTCTAGAACTTGGATTGCTCTCAGCTTCACAGTCTCCATGGTTCACCCTCAGTGAGCAACTTAAGACACCCAGGCTCAGTTTGGTACTGGAAAGCAAGAACCTCAATGGGTGTAAACACCCATAAAACATTCACTGTATAATGAGATCCAAAGGTACAAAGTGACCACAGTGCAGTTTGTCCTTCCCGGGTGGAGTTGAAGGATTCTGGCACCCTGAGAGATGACTACAAGACTGCCACTAGGAATAGGAATAGATGAGGTAATTTAAAGAAACCTCTGGAAAAACTGGAGAAGCCCAGGCTAAGTTCATCTTAAGAACTTGTATGGAAACATGAAGCTGCAAGTAGATAAGGGCATTATCTACTTGGGAACAGAGTAAAAAACGCTATCCGGGGAGTATCAGTTTTCCCAGGAAGTGCTTCCAGCTTTGAGAGCTGAGTGTGAGTTCCTGAATAATGGGAGAAGCCATAACAGCATTGTTATATAGGGGTAGGAAAAAGATTGAAACCCGGGCTATCAAAGGGATAACCTTAGCTTTTAGTTGGAAGGCCAGAGAATACCTCACTTATTCAAGTACACTCACATGCTACACAATGACCTTTGAGCCAAAGGCGTGCTACAGGTATGATTGCTGTGCAGTACACCTAAAATTTTCTTTCCACTTGATGAAATCATACTTGCTATAATACACTGTCATGCACAACTTACAAGTTTGTGGTATGCTGGTATGAGCAAACCTGTACTGCCAATCATATAAAAGTACAGCTCTATGATTGATTATACATTATTGCACATTGCTGTGACCTTCCTGGCTGGGATCTGGAACCTTGACTGGGTAATAAGGTGATGGAGAAAAATATAAAACCAGTCACATATATAGAATAGCTGGGTCAGGTGGTCTGTGCTACCCTGATGGAGCCACACCTACTACCATGAACAACTTAGAACCTCAGCACGCATTAGTACTGTTTTACTATGTAGAGCATAGGGTGGGGGTGGAGATGGGGGCAGTAGTTACTAGTCTTGGTAGGAGGTCTCTGTAGGCAGGCAGTCTCAGGCCTTAAACATTCAGGAAGAAGAAGCAGCAGTTGCTAGTTTGGGCACCAGTCTGATCAATTCTTTGTAAGCACTAGAGTACTTGGGTCAGTATAAACCAGGTATGAGGGCATGCATTTGCTCCAGCACTAGGGCGGCTGAGGAGATAGGATAGTAAGACGTTTGAGAGCAGCCTGGGCTATGTGATGAGTTCGGGGCTAGTCTGGGGTACCTAGATTAGGGTCTAAGCATCTGCTCTCCTGATGGCTGCCATTCAGGGTTACTCATCTGTAAGTCATTTTGTACTGATGCTGTTGGAAGAGGTGAGTTTCTTAGGCTCTGGAGGAGCAGCACTGCAAATACCTTCCAAATTATCTTCCCCTGGATGCATATACACTTAAGAGTGGTGGAGGTTAATGGCTGCTGGCATGCTCAAGGGTGGATTCACATGGTATTTGGCAAACTTCTGTTGCTATTCAGGCATTCCTGTTAACCCCAACAAGGCAGGTCTAGCTCCCTTATTTTTTTGTGGATCCCGATTTCTTGCTCTGTAGCTTGGATACTTACACCATCACTTGAGTCCGAATATATTCTAAGTCTAGGTACACAGGACGACAAAGTTACTTCACATAGGCCTTGGAGTCGGACACGGAACCACGAATGTAGCTAGGCACTGCTGTGTATATACCCATCATTCAGTGCAGTCAAAGCTTTTCTAGGGATGTCTCCTCTAATTTGGCACTATACTCTCTTTGCTAACTACATCACTCTGGGTCTCATCTACTTATGGGGTGAGGATGAAATGAATGAATATTTGTAAAACATTTAGAATGACACCTGTTGTCTCAGATCTAGTCCAAATAAGGGAATTGTGTGTTCATATCAAATGTTTACACATATGTATAGTCACATTAGTTGAAAGGGATCCACTTGATCCTTTACAATTGAAAATGAAATTTAAAATACTTTGAGAGTCTGCCCCCTTTCCCCACCCCCACTCCATTTAGGGTTTTCTTCCTGGGGTTTTCTTCCAGAGTATAAATGCTGCAAGTAACACAGGAGCAGGAAAGCTTGCCGAGAATGAGAAGACGGCCGAAGACTGAGACCTGTTTGAAACAGCTCCATTTCACTTTGGACCTATTCTGCAAGGTTATCTCATGTGTTCACTACAGTCAAATGAACTGGACCAGCGCATTTAGGAATTCTTGGAAGACAAGAAGGATATTTTGCCAGACATGGTAACACATGTCTAAAATCAGTGCTTCAGAAGTAAAGACAGGAGGATTGAAAGTTTCAAGACAGCCTGGGCTACAAAGTGAAACACTATCTATAAAATATAAAATAAAAGATAAAAAAGGAAGGAGAGTAGAAATAAGAAAACCAAAAAAGGGAGGTGGGGAAATGTGTGTGTGTGTGCATGCGTGCACGTGTGTTGATACCTATATTTGCACACGTTATGTGGGTGTGTGGGGGCCCATACATATATATGTGGAGTCTAGAAGCCAATCAGGAATCTTTTGTTTATTGCAGTTTATTTTAGTTTTAATAAAGTTCTAGTAAGAAGATTAAACTTATGATGGTGAGAGTTAACAGATTCAAGGTGAGATATTTATTTATTTATTTATTTATTTATTTATTTATTTATTTATTTAGCAAGACAGGATCTCCAGTGTACCTGGAGCTTGTTGTTTCGGGCAGACCATTTGGTCCAAAGCTATTGGGATCTGCATGTCTCTGTCTACTCCAGGTCTGGATTACAGGCATGTGCCACCACACTCTACTTTTACATGGATGGTGGGGACCTGAACTCAGATCTGCATGCTTGCACATCAAGCATTGTATCCATTGAGTTATCTCATCAGCCCCTGAATTTATACTCAATATGTATGTGTGTGTGTGTGTGTGTGTGTGTGTGTGTGTGTGTGCGCACACACATGTATGCATGTGTGCAAAGTCAAAGCACAACCTCCTTAGGGATAATACTCACCTCTTTTAAGACAAGGTCTCACTGTGCCTGGTGATGACCAATTGGGCTAGACACGGCGGCCAACAAATCTTGGGGATCCTCCTGTCTCCACTTCCCCAGCATTGGGATTACAGCATGCACCCAGCATCTCAGGTCTCATGGTTGCATGAGTGGCAAGTTCCTTTCCCACTGAGCCATCCGTCCCCAGCCCAGTCCTGGACTTTTATTTCACATCTTAAAGGTATGACTCCACTATCTGAACAGTGCCACGGTCTAAAGAATCCAACTATAAAACTCCCTGCCTATCCTTTCTCCTGGGTTCTTTTCCAGTCTTCTTTCTTTGGTCTCTGGAATGTTCTGTAATGTGTCCTTGGGTGTAAAAGCCCTTTAATTATCTAGTTTAGGGTTTGGAGCTTCATCTTGTCTTGTCTTTCATCTATTTGAAAAATTCAGCCTTCATCTTCCAAAATGTTCCTTTTGCTGCTTCTACCCTGAAGTTCTGTGCTTCCAGGGGTACACAGGAGAGCTGGCTCAGGACTTCCAGGAACTCTCTGGTTATTTTGTACTATTCATGCTTTGTTCCTTTAGCCCATTTCTGAGTCCATTAACTTGTCTTTAGTTCTGTATAAACTGCCATTATTCCTTTGAGCTTGTGTTTCAAAACATATTATGTTTTCATATATTGTATATATTCATACATTTTCAAACTATATTTGCTTTTCTTTAAGAAAAAAAAAACCCTCAAAACTCATCCAGTCATTTGATAGTATATTACAAGTACCCTTACAACCCTGTTTTTGAAGGATCAAACCCCAGCTCTTCCACGTACCATGCAAGTACTCCACTTCCTTTCTTATACCTTTAAAGAAACAGTTTGGGGACTGAAGAGATAGCTGGTTGTGGTAGAGCATGTGAGCCTGAATTCGGATTCTCAGCAACCTGATTAACATCTGGGCATAACTATGTGTGTCTGTGACACTCATGCTGTGGGAGAAAAGACACAGGATAATCCCTGGGGATTCTGGTCACCAGCTCAGCTCCAGGTGCACAGGTAAACCTTGTTCTTAAAGGACAAGAGGAAATGTTAAAGCAGGACATCTGATGTCCCAGTCTGCCTTCCACAAGCATGGTGGAACCTGTCAGTGCCCTCCCTTTCTGTGTGTTTTAAGCCTGGTCCCAGATATCTGAAGGACAGCAACACCAACTTTTGTTTGTAGACTGTACTACTTTTACCTTTCCCCAAACGTAATTCTGTAGGGAGCGGTTAGAGTATTCGCCATTACAAGATGGCGCTGACTTCCGCTGTCGCTCTGAGGAAACTTGTGGATAGCACGGGGTGGCTCGCCTGAAGCGCTTGCGCATTAAGGGTGTACATGACTAATCACCGCCCACTCCCGGGGCGCGCCAATCAGTGGAGGACACGTTGCCTCAGGGCTATATAAGCAGCGCCATTCTGGGGCCCCGGGGTCTTCCTCTTTTCATCATGCAATAAACGCATTGCTGCAGAAGGATCCGTGTGTCCGCGTGGGTTCTTGCTGGCGAGACCAAAGAGCGCGCGGGACATAATTCCATTCCATTCCACCCTCCATTCTCCCTGGCTTTCTACAAAAGGCCTCTAGAGACATGTCCAGCCTGCAGACCAATGGTACATGTGACCAGTGGGAGCCATGGATTCAGCTCAACACAAACTTGTAAACTTAAAACATTATGAAGTGAGGGCCTTTTTATTCTTTTATTATTTTTTTTTATAGATTAACATATGTGTTCATGCTGGGTGGTTGTGACACACATCTTTAATCCCAGCGTTCTGGAGGCAGAGGCATATGGATCTCTTGAGTTTGAAGCCAGCATGGTCTACAAAGTGAGCTACTCGACAGACAAGGCTACACAAGAGAAACTCTGTCTTGAAAAAAATCAAGAACAATAACAACCACCACCTCAACCATACACATGGTTCTCGAGCGTGGACTTTGTAGGTGACAGGTCCTGCAGGAACATCAGGTTGACATGCCTGGTAGCCCATGTATGCAGGCAGGCCTTGGCACAGTTTGCTAAGGCTACCACATGGGGGCAGTAGGAAGCAACAGAAGGGAAAGGAAGAGGCTGACTTTCAAACCATATCCCAGGTTTGAACACAACTTCAGCAATTTCTCCTTGAGAATTAGAACTCAGGTCTTCATGCTGGTCAGGTTTCCACTCACCACGGGGCAACACCTTCAGTTCAGCACATGATGTTTTAACCATTGGGTAAATTTCCTGTCACACTAGACAATGCTGTACCACCCTATTCTATATCTAATCTTATACTGTATCTAATCAAAACACTGCATTTAGAGAGCTGAAAGATTTCCAGATTTCTTTTTGTATTATAAATAATTCTGATTTCCTTAAATAAAGTTTATCTTTATCAAGACTGTGATTATTTCTTTCCAAAAACTTACAATAGGTCGAAATTCTGGCTAAATTCTTTAAGAAGTATGCATTATTTTATAATGTATAGTATATACATTATTTTATTATTGTTGCAGTTATTTTATTATTTACTTATATATTTATTAATATTTAGATTTTATTATTACATAATATTTTGTTGTATTATAATTTGTGTTATCTCCATGTTGCTCATTTCTCTGTTAATTACTTAGGCTCTAATGGGTTGACTCTTTTATTCACATGTGTATCTTCTTTCTAATTTTGACTTTCCAGTGGCACCCTTGATTTAGAATGTTTTCTGAATTGTTAGTCCCTAGTTTGGATCCTGTTACCCCTAGGATGAGAAAGCATTGACAAAAGAACCCATATAATTCTGTTTTTGAAAAGCGCCTTTATTTCTTTTAGTGTATCCTTTTCTTCTGCCTCCTCATGGCCCCTTGACTCTTTCCATTCCCCACTTTACACAGGGTCCCTGTGAAGAGCCTGTGGTCAGAGAGATTGGGAATCCTTGACACAGGAAGCTGAATCTGGTTCTCCACTGCCACCCAACAAAGCAACCCTTGCTAGCATCTGGAAAATAAGTCAGGAACTCTGATACTTGGGTGGAGAATTAACTGCCCGTCCTTGAAATAGACTCCATTGCTTGTGATCAAGCCCCTGTATTGTATCTAGTATGTTTGATAGTTTAGTGGATTATGTTTTTACATTTCCTCATTAAATACGACTGTTACTTTAGGGATGACCCTAAGTGAAATGGTTGATGATAATGGCCACATCTTCTTTCATTAAATCTCACAAAATCATGCTAATATAAATAAATTAAATGTGCCGTGTTGACACATACCTATTAGCCAGCAGTGAGGAATTAGAGGTTAGAGAGTCCCTACAAGCTAGAGGCTAGCTTTGGCTTCATACTGAATTCAAAACCACATTGGGCTACAGACTGAGACCCTGGCTCAAAAATAAATGAATAAACAAAGAATCTATTTTAAAAAGAGGAAAGAGTGGAGTTTTTCATTGAATGCTCCATGTACAAGGACTGATATTCACCATATCAATGTATGGAATTGTCAGACAATAAAAAACGACAGCGTGACATGGAAGAGGAGGGTAGTAAAACAATATTAAATGGCCATTTATAAGGATATGATTGTATTCAAAGCAAAATGTAGTTTCCATTGGCCTATCACGGGAATAACTATCAACATTACCTCCTCTGTACTGCGGAACCGTAGTTCACACACACTTGTCCATGACTTGAATGAGAGTCATGTGCTCATGCTCAGTGCGGAATACACACAGATTTATCATTATCTTTAAGTTAGTGTTTGCTTTACAAGTTCTGCTACCATGAAGCTAAAAACTTAGTTGTGAAAAGTTTTACGCAGAGAGAATCATAGAATGAATAAAAGTCTTATTTTGTAATAAAAGAAAAATAAAATGAAATGCAAATCTGCCAATGTCTAGTTTTCAGAACAAATTTTGGTGATTCTCAAATATTTCTAATATTTGAAAAACCAAAAATTTTGAAAGCACAATTAAATGTTGTACCATTTCATTTTCACCTAATTTGGGTTTCATTTCTTTGCCTTTACATCTGGCACTGCTATCACTACTACGGCAGCTTAAATTGTTATTTGCTCAAGACTTAAGGTACATTATGTTAAAGTCACAAGAAGAATCTGTAATAGTTACACAGAAGATAAATAGAAATACATTAAAGTATACTATTAGAAAAACAAATCCCAAAGGAGCAGGAACAAGGGGACTATAGAAGAAGGAGGAGGAGGAGGAGGAGGAGGAGGAGGAGGAGGAGGGGGAGTAGGAGGAGGAGGGGGAGGAGGAGGAGGGGGAGGAGGAGGAGGAGGAGGAGGAACAGGAGGAGGAGAAGAAGAAGAAGAAGAAAATGGTAAAAACAAGATCCTGCCTATGAGTTACTTTGCATGGAAATGGGTTAAATTCTTCAGTTAAAATATATAGAGTAGATTTTTTTGTAAAGCAACAAGACCCAATTTTATGCTGCCTAGAGACTTATTTTTCAGGGCATGTAGACAGAAGTGAAAGTGTTGTTGTTGCTGTTGTTGTTGTTGTTTTGAAGGATAGCCATACAAATGGTGATAAGGGGTCCAGGGGTGGCCATCCTGATATAAAAAAATACTTTAACTCAGGCTGGGGAGATGGCTCAGCAATTAGGGACACTGGCTTCTCTTCCAGAGGACCTGGATTTGATTCTGAGCAATAGTATGGTGACTCACAGCTGTCTGTAACTTCAGTTGCAAGGTTCTGATGCTCTCTTTTGGCTTCAGTGGGCACTGAGATATGTAGAGAGTACATAGATATACATGCAGGCAAATCATCTGTACACATAAAATGTATTTAAGGAAATACTTTGACAGAAGTTATAATAAACAAAGGTCATGATAAATAAATGAAAAAGAAGTTAATATTGAATATTCAAATTGATAGGCCATAAAATGAATTACTCATAATATGCATAAAGTTTGAAAGGTAAAAATAAATCCATGAATAAAAATGTAAAGAGACAAGTAAGGTTTAGAAAACAAAACTTATAGAAAGGAATATCACAATAAACAAGTCAGTGGGCCAGGAGGAACTAAGAGAGAGTGGTGAACGGAGAAGCATATCCACACAAACCACTCACGATACAACTATCCAGAAAAGCCTCAGATGGAAAAACTAAGAAATCCTGACAAAGGACAGTCTGACAAGCCCTAACAAAGTAGTAAGCTGAGCACACAAATTAAGAAGTTGCAAGGAGAGAGGCTGAAGCTAGGGCTTCATGGAGAAGTCAGGGAGAGGAAGGGGGAGGCAGGAGAGAGATACAGGCTTTTGGACAGGGGCAGCTTAGAGGACAATATATAGCTAACAAGTGGCCCCTGGTTTAGATGGTGAATCCGCCAGGATTCCCCACTGGAAGATTTATATTTAATATGGCTTACAAGATTAGGATGCTGGTTGTTGTACCCAGCAGCTGAGTTACCTGCTGATTCTCAACTAAGTTTGTGTGGTGTTTTCCTTCACGCTGCAACTCAACTGGGTTCCAGAGAGAAAAGGTGTGGTGTCGGTGGCATCCCAGCCAGTCATGGGAATTTGGAAGTGTGGGGTTGGAATGGCAGCTACTTGCTGATGGGAACTTAGCTAGGCGGAGAGACTTCAGACCTCTGGGGCAGACATTCTCCAAGAGTTGAGAACAGGCAGGTGCGTGGCCAGATAGCGTGGATTACTTTTTGAATATTTTATGCTACAGAAGGATCCAGATCTCAGTATAGTTGGTTATGAGCCACCATGTGGTGCTGGAAATTGAACTTCGGACCCCTGGAAGAGCTGCCAGGGCTCTTAACCTCTGAGCCATCTCACTAGCCCCAAAATGGAGTGTTTCTGTCTTATTTGTCTTTTAAAATCTCTCTGTCAAATCCATTCCGGGTTGCCCTGTGAAACCTGTTTCTCTCCAGGCAATTGCTGCTTACACAATACAGACTACCAGTTTGGTCTTGGGTTGTGCAGAGTGGTCTTTGGGTCTCAACCCTATGATACTTACTCAGGAGCATTGTAAGTTTGAGACCAGCAAGTTCCTGTGTCCCAAAAGAAAGAAAGGAGGTGTGGAGAATGAAGGAGGGACCCAGAAACAGAAAAGATAGAGGAAATGAATAAAAATGAAGTTAAAACTGAAAGACCCATCTAAGGTAAAAATCTCTCTTCAAGGAGGTGAGATGGTAAGATCTCTAGAAAAGCTAACCAGAGACAGAAAAATGATACAAGGAAAAACAACTGTAGCTACGGAGAAGAAAACAAAACTAACTAACTAACTAACTAACTAACTAACTAACTAACTAACTAACAAAAAACTACCAAAACCAAAAACCAGCAATAAAATAAAAACGTCACTGGTTAGGAGGAATAAATTCTAGTGGTCTAAACATAGAGATTTTGTATTTAGGAACTAACACAAGAGGCAACAGGAGAGCTCTCAAGGGCACACTGGGTTGGGGATCCCAGTCCATGACAGCAGGGCATCTCGAAGACAACCCAGGTTCAGTGTCTTCCAATTCCCAACGCCCAACACGTTCTTCCTGCTATGCCCATCATCATGCTGTCTGTAGCAAACAGGAAAGTAGTCTCAGTATAGCCTGCCAGTAGAAGTAAGAGCCCTGACAACTAATGGCCAGCAAAGAACATCCCAATTCTGCTCTGAGAAAACAGACACAGGTCAGGGGCACTTCCTTGCTGTCCTCATCACAAGAAGCAGTGAAGCCCTTTTGGCATTCAGAACTGAGGCTGCCCTCTGCCATCTAGAGACAAAGGTGGGGTGGGTGGTAGCCTGGTGCTGGTGAGGATCAGAAAAAGGCTCTTCACCTTAACAAGCTTCCTGATCCTCAAATTCCTTTATTCCTATGGACCAGAAGATGTTCCCCTCCTCACTGAGGACCCCAACTGCCCAGGCTGTAGAAATCCCCACTACCTCTTTAGAAGTAGCTCAGAAAATAAGAGCCTCTCACAAACTCTCCCTGAAACTGTTGCCAGGCACTTAGGTGCATTAAACCCACAACATAGTACTTGAAGACGCACTAGGAAACAAAAATCGATAAAGAAAAATATGTTTATGTACAGTGTAACCAAATTCAGGAGAGAAAGATTCTTGGTTTGTATTACAATTTTATAGAAACGATTAAACAAAAGCCAGGAAACGCTGCAAGACAAACTGTGAGTACTGTATGGAGTCTTTCTGGGAGATAAGTTTCTTTGTCTGGCACACAGGTTTTAGCCTGTCCTCTCTCCTAGCCTAGGGTTCCTGGGGAAATTGTAATCCTTTGCAATCTATCATTTAAATGAAGGAGTGTTAAGTGTCTCTCTTTAGAATAGTTCTTCTCTTGCCAGGGCCATGATCACAAAACTATAGTTCACTACTTAGTCTAAGACTTGCTCTTGTTGTATGCCTTTTTCTTTCTTTCTTTTTTTTTGCTTCAGAAAGGGTCTTACACAATACCCAGGTATTCCTGATATAGTCTGGAACTGAGGGATTATCTTCCTGCTTCAACCTCCTCAAGTACTAGAATTATAGCTATGAATTATCATACCTATCATACACACACACACACACACACACACACACACACACACACACCCTACAAGTAAATGGAAAATTTCCACTAGAACAAAACAAATCTATAACAAACATCATACTCACTTTTTCAAAAACGAAGCATTTTACCTTAAGATTGAGTAGAAGACACAGAGTATAAATGGCATTTTTATTGATCATTTTCCTGGAGTTGTAAACTACCTTAGTAGTGGAAGACAAGTAATAAACATGTAAAATTTAAGAATAAAATTTCAAAACTGTCATAATTTACAAATTACATGACTTTTTTTATAGAAAATATAATCTACTAGCCAGGTGACTGTTGTTATTAGGCAAACCTGCCTCTACAGCAGCAACACTAGCCATGGGCTGTCTCTGGAGTCAGGGTTTTTATGTTTTCCTCTGGTCCCTCCTCTTCTACCCTGCTATCATTCTTCGGACAGTACCCAGACTTTAGGGAGGTAACACATTGCACGGGTCAAGAACATGGCTGTAGAGTCCTATTAGAGTCACACCTCAGCTCTGCTCCAGGATCTCTTTACCTCCTGGGCACTAAGATCTTCATTTTGGATAATGGAATGTGTAAGCCCAAGCGTTTTCCCCAGTGCCTGTCCACAGATCTTTACATGGTCTCTATTTGTAAGACTCTTTGGTAGACATGGGGAAAGACAATGTTAATACCAATATATTCAAACTATAATTGAAGCCACACTTGTCTCAATTAACTTTTCATCACTGTGGCAAGTATCTGCGAGAAATAACATACAATGGGAAAAAAAAGTTCATTTGGGCTTATGATTTCAGAAGTTTTGGTTCCCAGCCTGTCAGCTGGCTCCATTGCTATGAGTCTGTGGTGAGGCAAAACACCATGGAGGTGGAACCCTGTAACCCAGGAGGGCACTCACATCATCAAGGCCAGTAAGCATAGGGTGAGACAAAGCGGGACTTGGAACAAGATAGAGCATCCAAGCACATGTCCTCATTGACCTGCTTCTCCCACCAAGGTCCTACCTCTGAAAGTTCCTACCACCTTTCAATAATGTTACCAAAGTACCACTCCATCAGTGGATTAATCCGTTGATTAGATCAGAGCCTTGAGATCTAAATACCTTTTAATTGTTAGGTCTGCCAGCTGTGAACAAAGCCTTCAATCCACAAGTCTTTACAGGATGATTGTGAAACAGTATATACAAACCATAGCAATATTAAAAGCATGACATATTATCCTACTCAGAGTGTTTTGGGATATAGATTTTGGTGGGTTCATGTTTGCCCACTATTAAATCTAAATTTGTACATCTTCTAGAAAGATAAACACATTCCAGATAAAATCACAAATACTTCCTGCGAGCCTCACTGGTCAACTATTTGTTTTTAAATAATTCAAACTTTATTAAAGGGAGCTTACGAATAAACAACATCACACGATGAAATTAGCTAGACCCAAAATCTATACATTTCCATGAACTTCTATACAGTTGGAAGAGCCATTTTGAAGATATGGAGCTTCACATTGGATTTTACCCTTTCATTATCCAGTTTATTTTTATGAATTTATCCACCACAAAACCCTGGAGAACTCCAGAGTTAAAACTGGAAAAATACTTAGCTTTATAACCTCTTTTATGACTCAAGTGTCGATTACATGTGTTCAGTCTTTTATCGCCCAATCTTTTCTCTTGTCTGCATGCTATATTGTACCCAAAGACAAATTCTTGTGTGTTCTAGAAGAAACACACACACACACACACATGCACACACACACACATGCACGCACGCACACACACTTACACACACAGTTAATCAAGCTAGACTTTGCGTATGAGGAAGAACACATGTTTTTTTTCTTTCTGAGATTATGTGACTGTGTGTGATATTGTATATTCTTAGTATATTCATTTTCCTTCAAATAATGATTTTATTTTTCTTTAGAGCTGAATAATGGTTCATTTTATATACGTGCCAGATTTTCATTTTCCATTCATCAGTTGATAGACAACAAGGTTTGTTTCATTTCCTTGTTATAGTGAATAAAGTATCAATAGACATGAGAGGTGCAAATATCTCTGTGTCAGATTATCAAATTCTAGGGGTATGTGCCTAGGAGTGAAATAGTGGGGCCATATAGTAGTTCTAGGTATAATTTTTGAGAAATCTCCAAACATATTGTCATATTGGCTGTAAAATTTGTACTTCAACCAGTGAATAAAAGTCCCTCCCTTTCCCCCTCAGTGCCTCCTCTCTTCTTCCCTCCCTCCCTTTCTCTCTCTCTCCCTTTCTCTCTCTCTCTCTCTCTCTCTCTCTCTCTCTCTCTCTCTCTCTCTCTCTCCCTCTCTCCCTCTCTCCCTCTCTCTCACTTCTGCTCACTCTTGCTCTCTTTTGCTTTCACTTGCTCATTCTCTCATGTTTTCAGATTTTTTCTTGATAGACATTTTTACTAGGATGAGGTGGTATCTCATCAAAAGTAGTTTTGATTTTCATTTCTCTAATAGCCAGGGATATGAAATGTTTTTTAAAAGAGTTAATGGCCATTTGTGGTTTTCCTTCCTTTTTAAAAAACTGATCATTCACCAGGCAGTGGTGGTGCACGCCTTTAATCCCAGCACTTGGGAGGCAGAGGTAGGTGGATTTCTGAGTTTGAAACCAGCCTGGTCCAGAAAGTGAGTTCCAGGACAGTCAGGGCTACACAGAGAAACCCTGTCTCAAAAAACCAAAAAAAAAAAAAAAAAACCCGAAAAAAAACCCCAAAAACTGATCATTCAATTTGTTGACCAAATTGTTGATTAGTAGTTTTCTTGTCTTAGTATTTGCAATTTGCAATTCTTTTTAAATTACGGATATTGGTCCCTTGTCTAAAGTACAGCTGGTGAAGATTTTCTCATGTTCTGTCTTATCTCTTGATACTTTATTTTATTAGTGTGCAACCCCTTTTTATTCTCAGGAGTCTCATCTTATTGATACCTGGAGCTAGTTCCTATGTGAATGCTGCTCTAGTCAGAAAATTCCTGTCTGCCCAAAAGTCCTAAGGAGCATTCTCTATGTTTTCATCAGAAAGTTCCAGTGTTTTGGGTTCTAAATTATCTCCTTTGATCCATTTTGACATTATTGGTTTTATACAAAGTAAAAGCTGTGGATCTGAACTTCGTTCTTCTGGAGGTAGTTTTCCAGCACAAACTGTTGCCACAACAGTGGCACAAAGCTTGTGAAACATCCAACCAAAATCTGGCTTGATTTAAGGCCCATTCCACAAGAGAGAACCCATACCCAACACTTCTTGGGTAACCCAAACCAAGATATTAGATAGTTCAGGGATCCAAGGGAAAACCAAATAGTACTGGTCTGAAAAATCAGCAAACAGACAAAACCCAATCAAACTGACCCAAACTGAAGTTGTAATGATAGAATGACTTCTACTGGTACTCTGCTATACTCATGGATCAGTGCTTGCTCAGCCATCATTACAGAAGCTTCATTCCACAGCAGATGGGAACAAATACTGAGTCCTCCAGCCAGACATTACGCACAGTGTGAGAGACTTTGAAACATTCAGCCCTAAGTGGGAGTCTTCATCAAATCCTTCCCCCAGGACTCAGAGAGCCCTGCAGAAGAGGAATAGAAGGTGCATGAGCCAGAAGGTGTGGAGGACACCAAGAACCGAGGCCTTTTAAATTAACAAGATAAAGTTCATATAAACTCTCAGAGACTGAGACAGCATGAACAGGGCCTGCACAGTTGTGCATCAGGTCCCTTTTATATATATTATAACTTCAAGTTTAGTGTCTTTATAGGATTTCTGAATGTGTGTGAATGAGTGAGCTTCTGATTCTTATGCCTTCTCTTTGGCTCTTTTCCTTCTGTTTGTCTTGTCCAACTCCAATGTGATAGTTTTTGTTTTATCTTAGTACATTTTATTTTGTTATATTTTATTATTATCACTTAAAGCCTGTACTTTTCTGTTTTTATAGGACAAAGTTGTTATTGGAAATTAGTACGGAGTGCAGAAATCCTTCAAGGAATGGTGACATGGCCATTGATATAGCTACGCATTAGGACTCATAAAATTGTTTGGCTTTTTAATGAGCAATATTCGAAATAGCACAAAGCTAAAGCCTCTACAGTAAA
>JAPYYD010000253.1:0-17171 GCA_028551405.1 Uromys caudimaculatus | reverse complement strand
CCTCTTCTGTCCATTCTGTATTTCCTCCAACCTCTGCAAGCACCTCAACAGGTATTGGTACTTTTCCTGGAGGAATGACCATTCATTCCTGATGGGTCTTTCTCTTTTGTCATTCTGATTAGATTACACTGCTGTAGGGTCTCATTAACTTTAATCACAGGACATGGTAGTATAAAGAGGCACACTAAAGATTTCCTGTTCTCCAGAGACAATTCTACAAAAAGGAATTGGCACAATGTACTAAAACAGCCACAGCATTTCTATCTGGTCATCACAAGAAATGGTGCCATATATATGAGGCTTATTGTTGGTCTCTAATGTTGGTAGATTCAGCAACAGCTGTTGGCAAATCAGCTTTGGTCAGTGAAAGTCAATGTTGTTGAGCCCATTCATAGCCCTAATCTTTGCCAACATGACTACTTTGTTCATGTGCCCATTGGGAACTGACAGGAATGGCTGGGGAAAGAGGATCACTGTTGACAGAATGGGTCAGCCTATTTACTCGATTACTGAACTCCTGCTTGGCAGAAGTCACCGTTTACATGGGACACAAATAACTTTGTATCCTTTGTCCCATTGGAGAGATCTATCCACATACTTCCGCAGATGTCATTCTCACCAGTTCTATCTAATCATGGTATTCCCATATCCCTGAAAATCCAGACCATCAATTGGCTATAGAATAAATCCAGTGATTAATGATATCTCTGGCCATTTCTTCCTCCAAACAAACTGTATTACCATGCTTACTGCTCAAAGTTCTTCCTAAGGTGAAAATGTTCATTTACCAGATCCTTTCAGGTCTGTCCCAGAAACAGGTTGTAATGTTGCTGCTGTCCACTTCTGAGTGATGCCTATATAATGTACAGAACTATCAGTAAACCAGGTCATAGTCTTCTCTTCCTCAGTCAACTTATTATACAGAACACCCAGTGAGCTACAGGAACATGATTGGCAGCAGACATTAGAACAGGAGTAGAAACCATAAGCATTTATTTGGGCAAAATCTTCATGTAACTTTCTTGTGCCTTCTGGACCTGTTCACACCTGATCAAATATATACCATTTGAATTTGGTAATAGATTGCTGCTGTGCATGCTTTATTACTTTGGGAGTCCAATAACACCCAGCTACTGATGGACAGTTCATGTCCAATGGCAACTTTGTTGCCTATTGTCAAACATTCAGTTCTCACTAAGGTTGCATTGTAGGCCAAGAGCTGTCTTTCAAAGGAAGAATAATTGTCAGCTGACCATGAAAGAACCTTTCTAAAAACCCCAAAGCACTCATCTGTGAATCACATATAGATGCCTTCCAAAGGCTCCAAAAAGCACTCGTATCTGCCACTGATACCTCACCTACCTTCAGGTCTGTTAGATCCTGTGATACAAGTGGTAGATCAGCCTTCCCAGAAGCCTGGATCATTTTTTCCATTAATTTAGTTATTTATTCATTTTATATCCCAATATTAGACCCCTCCTCCCAATCTTCTACTCACATGACCCCTCCTCCTCCCTAACCCTCCTCTTCTCAGAGAGGAAGAAATTGAAGCCCCTGTAATCCATCCCACCTTCACATATTAAGTCACTGACAAGTAGGTGCAACCTCTCCCACTGAGAGTAGACAAGGTGGTACAGTTAGGGGAATGGATCCACAGGCCAGAAACAAGTTCAGTGATAGCTGTTAGGGGATCGAGTACTTAGGGGACCCTCATAAAAGCCAAGCTGCACATCTGCTACACAGGTGTGGGGACTGTAAATTCAGCCAGTGATTGCTCTTTGGCTGGTGGTACAGTCTCTGCAAATCCTCAAAGTTCCAAGATATCCAACGGTGTTAGTCTTTCTGTGGAGTCCCTATTCTTTTTCAGTCCCTTAATCACTTGCCAACTCTTCCACAAGTCTTCCCAAGGTCCACTAATATTTGGCTGTGACTCTCTGCATCAATTTCCATTGGTAGTGGGGTAGAGCTTCTCAGAGAACTATTATGCTAGATTCCTGCTCACAAGCATAGCAGTATCATTAATAGTGTCAAAGATTGGTTCTTGCCAATAAGGTGGGTCTCAATTAACACCAGTCATTGGTTGACCATCCCCTCAGTCTCTGCTTCATCTTTGACCCTTCACATCTTGGAGACAGGACATATTTTGGGTCAAAGGTCATGGGACACCCCAAGCTTCTGAAGATGTGGAGTAAGGGGAAAACTCCTCTATTACTAGTGGGATGGCAAAATTTTACAAACCATCTTGAATTTAATTTTGTGCTTTCTCGGAACATTGGGAATAATAGTTCTATTTCGAAACTCATTTATACCACTCCTGGGCATATATCAAAAAATGCTCCACCATCCCATATGGACACTTGCTCAACTGTTAATAGCAACACTTTTTGTAATAGCCAGAAATTGGAAACAACCTAGATGCCTCTCAAATGAAGAATGAACTAAGAAAATGTGGTTCATTTATACAACCTGGAACTACTCAGCTATTAAAAACAAGAACATCATGAATTTTGCAGGTAAATGGTTGAAATTAAAAATATCGAATATTTTGGAGCCTTTGGCAGGCATCTATAGGTGATTAACAGATGAGTGCTTTGGGGTTTTTAGCAAGGTTCTTTCATGGTCAGCTGACAATTATTCTTCCTTTGACAGACAACTCTGCCTACAATGTGGCTTTAGTGAGAATTGAATGTTTGACAATAGGCAACAAAGTTAACATTGGACATGATCTGTCCATCAGTACCTGGGTGTTATTGGACTCCCAAAGTAATAAAATAAAGCATGCACAGCAGCAATCTATTACCAAATTCAAATATCAAAGTGAGGTAATCCAGTTCCAAAATGATTGGCATGGTAGGTACTCACCTATAAGTGGCTGTTAGCCATAAAGTACAGAATAACCACACTGTCATCCGCAGACACAATGTAGCTAAGTTAAAATAAGGACCCAAGGGAGGATGCCTGATTCTTTCTAAGAAGGAGAAATAAAATAGATATTGGAGGTGCATGGAGGGATGGAACTGAGTGAGAAAGGTGATGGTAAGGTGACAGAAACAATCCACAAAAGGCTAAGGCAAGAGAGTAAGTTACCTGGAGATGGCCCCCCATTTTTCATGGCATGAGGGATTTGCTCTGAGAGGCAAGAACCCCAAAGACTTCATCTCAGGATTGCTTCTTGATGCTGTATGCTATTATTCACACTATTATATAGTCTAATTGATCCTGGGCATCAGCTCATCCTATTGGGAAAATTTCCTCCAGATCAACATGAAGATGTGATTTCATGTAGTAATGCTGTTTAGACAAATGAGTAACTTCATAATTCATGATATTGATATTATAGAACTCCTAAATTGATAAAAGTAATTTCAGACACCTTATAGAACGAAACTGACTTTGTAAACCTTCATGTATCACCTGCTAATTAAACTAAGAAAAGAAAACATCATTAGAACAAATTTAAAATGAAGGAAAACAATCCTACTTAGATAGAAATGAGGCCACTATCTGATAACTAAAGGTTATAAACTGGGAATGAACAATTTATTGAAAATGCAAGGACAGAGAAGAAAAGGACAACTAATTTATCTATACAAGATTTCAAAACAATAAGACACAAGGCAGATGATTTGTGTCTTGAAAGAAGCTTGCTCACTTGTAACAGAAAAAGTATTGCTTTAAATTTATAACTTGTGAAGCTAGAAAATAGATAAGCAATGTTTAGTCAGCTATTAGTCTGAATAGGAAGACATGTAAACAATTCTGTGCTAACTCCTTAAACCTTATCGACCTGTGACATCAACTATAGCTTTAAACTTGTGATGAACTTATGAAATTTTTTCATTATTTTTTTACACTCCAGATTTTATTCCCCTACCCCCAGTCTATACCCAAACTGTTCCACATATCATACCTGCTTTCCAACCCCCTGTCTCCATGAGGATGTCCTCACTCCCTGCCCAACCTGACCTCTAAACTCCAGAAATTATATTTTAAAAAACCAGGTAGTGAAATACCCAACTGTAACAATTTTACCTGATAATTACTATGAGACCATTTTTTGAAAACTAAGAACAAAAATAATGTGGTGGCATATACTTTATCTGTTTCACTCAATGTGCTTTTATCTGTGCCAGTTCCTGAATTTATATCCTTCTTTTCTTTCTTTCCTCCTTTCTTTCTTTCTTTCCTTCTTCCTTTCTTTCTTTCTTCCTTTTCTTTTCTCTTTGCCTCATGATAAGTGAACAAACTCTGAGTTAAAGAGTAGAGAGCACAATTTTTTTAAAGATTTCATTTATTTATTTTATGTATATGAGTACACTGTAGTTGTCTTCAGACACACCAGATGAGGACATCGGATCCCATTACAGATGGTTGTAAGCCACCATGTGGTTACTGGGAATTGAACTCAGGACCTCTGGAAGAGCAGCCAGTGCTCTTAACTGCTAAAACATCACTCCAGCCCTGAGAACACTATTTTTAACAGGGTTATTTGGTTCTCTGGAGTCTAAATTCTTGGGTCCTTTGTATATTTTGGACTTGTAGGATTTGTAAAGATCTTTTCTGAATCTGTGGGTTGACCTTTTGTTCTATTGACAGGGTCCTTTGCTTTGCAGAAGTTTTTCAACTTTTTGAGGTCCAATTTGTCAATTGTTGATCTTAGAGCATGAGCCATTGGTGTTCTGTTCAGGAAAATTTCCCCTCTGCCAATGTGTTTGAGGTTCTTTCCCACTTTCTCTTCTATTAGATTCAGCATATCTGATTGCATAAGGAGTTCCTTGATCCACTTGGAGTTGAGCTTTGTACAAGAAAATAAGAATGGATACGTTTGCATCCTTCTACATGGTGACCACTGCTTAAAACAGTACTTTATGTTAAAAGTGCTGGTTTTTTTTTCCACTGGATGGTTTTGGCTTCTTTGTCAAAGATCAAGTGACTATAGGTATGTGGGTGTATTTCTGAGTCTTCAATTCAATTCCATTATCTACCTGCCTGTCTCTGTACCAATACCACACAATTTTTATGTCTATTGCTCTGTAGTACAGCTTGAGGTCAGGGATGGTGTTTTCCCCAGAAGTTCTTTTATTGTTGAAAATGGGTTTTGCTATCCTGTATTATTGTTATTCCATTTGAATTTGAGAACTGCTCTTTCTTTCTGTGAAGAATTGAGCTGGAATTTTGATGGGAATTACATTGAAACTGTAGGTTGTTTTTTGTAAGATGGTGATTTTCACTGTAATAACCTTGCCAATCCTTGAGAATGGGAGATCATTCCATCATCTGAGGTCTTCTTTGATTACTTTCTCCACAGACTTGAAAAATTGAAGTATATACCTAAACATTGAAATCTAAACTGAAGAATCTCAAATGACTGAGAAACACTTAAAGAAATTTTCAACATTCTTAGTCATCAGGGAAATGCAAATCAAAACGACCCCCAGATTCTACCTCATAAAAATCAGAATGGCTAAGATCAAAAACTCAGTCAATAGTCAGATGCTGGTGAGGATGTGGAGAATGATGAACAAACCTCCATTGCTGGTGGTACTGCAACCTGGTAAGACCTCTTTGGAAATCAATCTGGTGGTTTCTCAAATAATTGGAAATAGTTCTAATCAAAGACCCAGCTATACCACTACAGGGCATATATCAAAAATATAATCTAACATAAAAAGACTCATGCTCCACTATGTTCATAGAAGCCTTATTTATGATAGCCAGAAGCTGGAAAAAAACCCAGATGTCCCTCAACAGAAGAATGGATATAGAAAATGTGGTAAATTAAACAATGGAGTATACTCAGCTATTAAAAACAATGACTTCATGAAATTCCCAAGCAAATGGATGGAGCTAGAAAATATCATCCTGAGTGAGGTAACTGAGAGACAGAAGAACAGACGTGGTATGTACTCACTGATAAGTGGCTGGTAGCTCAAAACCACAGAATACATGATACAACCCACAAACCTTATGGAGCTTAAGAAGGAAGATCAAAGTGTGGATGGTTCATTCCTACATAAAAGGAGGATTGCAATAATCACAGGAGTTAGAGGGAACAAGGGACCTGGGAGGGAGAGAGGAGGGGAGAAAAAAGAGGGGGCAAGAACAGGAATTGGAAGGGACAGTAGAGAAGTACTGAGGTTCAGTAAATTGGATAGAAACATGTAGCAGTGGGAAATGGGGAAACAATGAAATATTTTATCAAATGTCACTGACTGCCAGGGACTGATTATCATGCAAGAGATCAACATTATAATTCATTGAATGTCTGCACAGGTACTGATATTGGACAGAATGGGTGTTGAATCTATATGATTCCTGGCATTATTGGATTTAGTATAATGACATATTCTTCAAGTAACAGGAATCACAGTAAGTTTGAGGAGATTTTGTAAACATGACTAACACACAATAGAATATAACCAACAGAGAACATGTTCAAGTCCAGGCTCAACGTTGCATGTGAGACTGTCCTTCCGTACACTAGAAAATGGAATACATAATGTTCCATGATTCAACTCAAGGTCTGAATGATATGCAACATTTATGACTTTCTCAACTCTTGTCTTACTACGGAAGTTCTGATGAAATCCATTGTGTTCACACATATGGCTGTTGACATATGGTCTGATGCAAGCTGTCCAAGAATTATTGTCCTTGGGATTTATGCCATGCATGTGAATGATATAATGGCACCTGAGGATAGAGAACATGAGCTCCACAACATGTTTCCAGAAATGTTTTGATCAAAAACTTCTCAGACCTCAGATGTAGAGCTTGAGGGCAGAATTTTCCTGATGTATCCAGGGAGCATGACATAGGATGAATGGAAAGAAACTGTTGAATATAATTAAATGGATCTCCAGACATCAATAGCCTAAAAATAGACACAGAGGTGTAAATATGTGTGTGATGTTTGTCTGCATAAGAAACGGATTTCAAAACTGCTCCATATTAGATCCTAGCAGACATGAAAAAGCTGTGTGCTTTCACTATTTCCTTTTTGCTCCTGAAGTTTTCTCTCATCTTGTGCTGTTTGACAGAACCCATTTGCTTTTGGAGGATAAAGAATAGTGAAGATAATGATGGGCATTTGCAAACTGACTGTGGTTTTTTCCTTATGACAAGTGAGGATCCTATTATGGACAATTTTTATAGTGAAGTTTTTGATTTTAGGTAAGTCATTAATTTTATTTGCTGCTTCAATGTCATGAATTAGAAATAGGTAGCTGTGTACACAAACTGTGGGTTTCTGTTCTTTTCTTACCCCTGTAACTTTAGAAACCATTGAAAATTAAGGATTGCATCAATCACTATTTGACTACTTTCAAAAGTGTCACAGTTTAATTTAGCTTTAATATGTTGGACTCCAGTTCACAATGCTGGACAATGAGAGGGACTGGATTCTATCTGTTGACTCTTTGTGGATATCATATGTTGTAAGATGTGTCTTCATCTGCCTTAAATTCACAATTCCCACCTTTGGCAAGAGCTCAATATGAAGAGACTGCTTCACTGCCTATATTCAATTGTCTGCCAACATTTCCTGTATGGGCATGCATCTAAATGCCTTCATAAAAAGGTTATCTTATTTTGGTCTCCAACAGTTAGGCATACATTCATTCACTGAAATATTTGTGTATGTGTTGGTCTAGTATACCTGATTACATGTATAATATTACATATATACTTGTGAATATATATATAATTTGCTTTATAAAATAGTCTTTAAATGAGCCATTCTGGATTTGATAGTGAATTTGGAAAAAGATTGCCAGGCTTAATATTCAGTTACCAGAATAATCTTTTGGTCCAATTATACAAATGTCCAGGAACAGATTAGGCTTATTATCAGTATCGAATATTTCTATTCAATACTTCTATTAATTATTGAATAAATATAACATTAGAGAAAATCTAAGAGAATAAATGTACTTCTTGTGGTTAAGAAGCTTTTCTCAATGTGTCTACCTAGTTTTGAGATCCCAAATGTGAGATGTCATCATCTGTACCTGCAGATCATGAGCGAAGGAGTGTTGATATCATTCACTTTTTAGCCAATGTGCCCGGGACTTCTTTCTTTCATGAACCAAAGTTTCCTGTGCTTTTCTGTCTCTGACTTGCATTCCATCTCTTATTCAATTTTCATGTCTTTGGAATTTAAAGAATACATTTTCCATTTGGTAGCCACAGTACATTGTACACTTTGACAGTGATGGTTTGTTGCTTCACATTATTATTCTTCTATGTTAGGTTAGAAGGAATTTCATTTCTGATGTGTTCTGTATTTTTCCATATCTCATTAAGAAGTATTGGAAATTCTCATTGGTGACACCTTTATAAGCCATAATAAGGTTTGAAATCCCAAATATATGAACTGTGTCAATATACTTTTCAGGCTTAGAAAGAAAAACTTAGCTCTAAACTCTCAATTGAAAAATGCACATTTTATCAAAAGAGCATGTTTGGTGTTTTTACTCCTGCTGAACTGCTAACTCTGCTTGGGTAGATGAACACATTTCATATGGAGAGAAGATCTCTGTGCTCAGACATCACTTAAACGATCTCAAAGAATTAGGAAGACTGAGGTGTTAAGAGAAATCTGATACCCTTTTTTGCAAAACTGACATAGTAACAACACAATAAAAGGTAACATTAAATTGATGTGTAAAAGAGCCCAAAGGATGATATTCTTATTATATAGTATTTTGTATCATTTTGTATATTTTGAAATGGATAAATTTAAATGAAATATATCTTAAAATAACTATTCTCTTTGATGAATATTAACAGTTGAAAATATTAAAATCATGTTTTGCCAACATCATGGAAATATTACTGATAAATTTTCTCACTGTGCATGAAATTAGCATTTTCTTAATGTTTAACTTCAAAGAGTTTTTGCTATTTTGAATTTTGTAAAATATTCTTACTGATAAAATAATTTCTCTCCTAGAAACACTGATAATCTTTTTTAAGTAAACTGATTGTTAGACAATGTACACAGATATGTAATGCATTTTAAATACTCTCACACTCTGTCTGCTGATATCATATGAATGCTTTTGAATATATTTCTTAATGATTCACTTTAAATTTTTTCTTCTTTTACTATTCTTAATTCCCAAAGAATATTTTATATATTTAGAAACAATTCAGTACTCAACATTAAATATAGGTTCCTCAATTATGGATATTATTAAATATGCATTAATGATATTATGGGGTACAAAAGGATATGAATATAAAAGTTGAACAAAAATTTTGATATATTATTTGATTCTCAAAATACTCAGTATTATTAAAATGTTTGATGTATAAATTACATTTAAATAACAAAAAATTTTAAGAAAAATGTGTTATGTATTTCATATGTGGTTTAACTCAAGCTTTTTTATACATCTGTGGAATTACGATTCCAAGGTTATTTTTTAGCAATCTTACACAATAGAACTGTAATCTAATTCAAGGATAGCATTCAGAGATAAAATAAGCTGCTTATCGATTTTCATGAATACAAAATTTATCACATCATAGTGCCCCATATCTATGAATTCTTAAATTGCATTCAGCTCTAAAGATCTATAATTTATGAGGCTTATTTCAAGACATTTAGACAGAAATATACCATGTCTTATATTGCAAACTGCAATTTATGTTTGAAACATCTCCCTTAATCATCACTATGCCTTGTTTTAGAAGACCAGCAAGAAGTTGCGTGTTTTTTCTGGTACTGTGTTTTGCTACTGATGAGATCAACAAAGAATCCTTATCTTTTATCCAACATGTCTTTGATATTCTCCATCAATGATGTCTTCTGTGAAGATACTTTGGGAATTCTGAATGAAGATTTTTCACCACTAAACAGTAGTTTGAATTTTATTAATTATATTTGTGAAGAAGCATTACCCTGTTATGTACATCTTACAGGACCAACATGGAAAACATCTTTAAAACTGGCAATTCAATCTAGAAAACCAAAGGTAAGAATGTGTGACACAACTTTTAATCTCCATTCACATGTGCCTACAAGAAAACTTGGACAGCATGCATTTATGAGTGTGCTGCTATACACACACACACACACACACACACACACACACACACACACACATTATTTATATAGTAAAGAATTAAATAATCAGATCATAGATGTGCTGGGAAAACAGACAAAATGTGTTCTAGGGCATTTAGATTTCTCAGAAATAGTCAAGACTCTAATAGGAATACTACATGATATTTATAGTATAACCTTACTGTCCTTAATAGGAGTTCTGAAAGGTGAGTAACATGACCTGTATATAAGTCTGGGTATCCTACTAATCATATTCCTCATGTAGATGTTTCATCCTTTCTTCTACATCCTTTAGGTTTTCTTTGGACCATTTAATCCTAACCTAAGTGACCAAGACCAGTTGCCTTATGTCCATCAGGTAGCCATCAAGGACACACGTTTGTCCCATGGCATGATCTCCTTGATGCTCCATTTTAGATGGACTTGGATAGGAGAGGTCAACTCAGATAATAAAGAGGGTATTCAGTTTATTTCAGATTCGAGAGAAGAAATGCAAAGTCACAGGATTTGTTTAGCTTTTGTGAATATGATCCCAGAAACCATGCAGATATACATGACAAGAGCTGAGATGTATGATAAACAAATTATGACATCTTCAGCAGAAGTTGTTATCATTTATGGTGAGATGAACTCTACTCTAGAAATCAGCTTTATAAGATGGGTATGTTTAGGTGCTCAGAGAATCTGGATCACAACCTCACAATGGGATGTCATCATAAATAAAAAAGATTTCAACCTTGATTTCTTCCATGGGACTGTCACTTTTGCACGCCACAGTGACAGGATTGCTAAATTTAGAAATTTTATACAAACAATGAACACTTCCCAATACTACATAGATAGTTCTCAGACTATACTGATGTGGAATTATTTTAATTGTTCAATCTTTTAGAAGAGCATTGGCAAAATGGAACATTTTACATTCAACACTTTGGAATGGACAGCAAAGCACAAATTTGACATGGTCCTGAGTGAAGAAGGTTACAATTTGTATAATGCTGTGTATGCTGTGGCCCACACCTACCATGAACTCATTCGTCAACAAGTAGAGTCTCAGAAAATGGCAGAATCCAAAGGATTATTTCTTGACTGTCAACAGGTACGGTGTCTCACTCTTCATTATGCTTAGATGTATCAATGTTATGTTTTGCATGGACCGAGAGAAACAACTGTACATTTGTTAGAGATTATTCTCTCAGGAGAGAGATACTGGAAAACTCCCTAATGAATCTTTTACATGGATAAATATCATGCACAAAGATAACATTTAATAGGAGACAATACATTTTATGAATATCAGTAAGATTTGTGAAAACATTTCACCAAATGAGTTCAACGTTTAAAATAGGAGCCAAGAGTTTTATCATAAAAGCCTAACATGATGACTAGACTAGAATATTTTTGTAATGAATAATTTCTCAAGAATTGATACATGTCCTGTGATTAATAGCTATTCATTTAAATTATTTACAAAACACAAATGATTAAGACTGCACATTTTATTAAGTTTATGTTTATTTTATATGTGTATACAATATGTACTTAAAAGACTCACAAGTATTCTTTATTTTCACAATTTCAAGACATTCAAACTTCCCCTTCATTCTCACATACATGGCTTCAGTTTCTAAAAAGTATTTTTGACAAACGTGCACACACACACAGACACAGACATGTGTACACACACACACATACACACACACACACACACACACACGCTCTAACACAACATGTTACTTCTTATCTTGTAATCATTTTTTCTAGCACATTTTACAATCACACATTAATGTGAAGAATATTAATTTCTACTTATCCATGAGGTATATTGTATTTCACTACACGTGATTATTTTAATACAGCAGTCTTTTCTGAAAGTCATTAAAAAATTAGGGTACATTCTCAATTTGGCATTCCCTTTATTGATATGCATATGTAAGCATCTAATGGTGCATCTCATTTAGGTGTCTTCCTTGCTGAAAACCAGGGTATTTACTAACCCTGTTGGAGAACTGGTGAACATGAACCATAGGGAAAATCAGTGTGCAGATTATGACATTTTTATCATTTGGACTTTTCCACAAGGCCTTGGACTAAAAGTGAAAATAGGAAGCTATTTTCCTTGTTTTCCACAGAGCCAACAACTTCATATATCTGAAGACTTGGAGTGGGCAACAGGAGGAACATCAGTGGGTACAATTTTTATTTTTTTCACGATATCTAAATTTTAAAATATGAGGCAGTGAAGTAATAGCAGTATGGCTAAGATCAATGGCAACTCTTGCAAAAGACCATCCTCAGTTACAAGCACCAAAATTTGATAACTCTCAACTTAATGTAAATCTGGTCATAGGGAACAAAGGCCTCTGGATTTCATGTTCATTTGCACCTACATGCCTATTCACCCCACACTACAGGAATATATTTACTAAATTTATATATATAATTAAACTTTTGTAACCATATATAAATTATGGAATTTTCAGATTCTGTGTCAACATATTTATAGCCTAATTAAGTATAGCCTGTATTCACTAACAAAAATATTTCTTTAGATTCAAGGTTTTTCTTTTTTAATTCATATATTTTTATTGGCTATTTTATTTCTGTACATTTCAAATGTTATTCCCTGCCAGGCAGTGGTGGTTCATGCCTTAAATCCCAGCACTTGGGAAGCAGAGGCAGGTGGATTTCTGAGTTCGAGGTCAGCCTGTTCTACACAGTGAGTTCCAGGACAGCCAGGGCTACACAGAGAAACCATGTCTCGAAAAACCAAAAAATAAATAAATAAATAAAATAAAATGTTATTCCCGTTCCTTGTTTCCTCTCCTCTGTGGAAGACTGCCTTATCTGACATCAGTGGGAGGGAAGGCCCTTGGTCCTGTGGAGGCTTGATACCCTAGCATAGGGGAATGCTAGGATGATGAGGCTGAAGTGGGGGGGGGTATGGGGAGCTCCCTCATAGAAGCATTAGGGGAGGAGGAATGGGATTTGGGGTTCAAAGTTTACTTTTAACCTTAGGAAAATTTCATTAATTTTATGAGAGTCTTAAATAACATATTTTGTTCATATTCATGAAACAACTCTTTCTTGATTTACTCTACCTTCTCTCTTCATAAAAATCAGTGTTCTTATCTTCTATTTATAAATCCTGAGAGAGAAACTGATGCCACATAAACATTCTTTTTGGTTAATCAGTTTGGAAAGGAAAATTTTTAAGTTGTTGCAACCTGAATGTTGCATATAAAATATTACATGATGTAGTAAATATTGTGTGACATTAAGTTCATTGTAGTGTAATACAAAATAATAATGTGACTTAAATTGTTGCATAATGCTGGTTATCAGAGGAATATTTATAACCATATCTGTTAATGTCCCATATATCAATATACGGGTCATTATACATATGATGTATACATGAACTACACACACACACACAATTTTTTGGAAGGGATGGGATGGGGTTTGAGAAATAAAATTTCATTATTGTAAAAATAATATGTCTTACAAGCATTAAGAAATAGTCTTTGGTGATTTGTTTATGTGGATAAATGACACTTAACTAGAAAGTCCAGCTACATGATAAGTTGACCTCCATGCCTTGACGGCTATGCTGAGTCACAGGATCCTAAATATAAAAAATACCAAATGCATGACACCAACGTTATGTTGGACATGGGCTGATTAGACCCATTACCATCGAGCTGTCTTATTTAAGGGGAACATATGGGCAGTAACGTACTTGATGGCCCTGAAGTAAGAACCAGATGTCTGATAAAGTTTCATATTAGCTACCCCCAATTTGAATGGGCCCGGAATGAGAGGAGGGGCTTGGGTAGGTGACTTATTAGTTTCACAGAGGATGGTAGAAGTACAGACCAAGTGTGGAAGGGGATAGTCATATGGAAGAGAAGGGTTTATGACTTGATGATGTATGTCTAATAACACAGATATGTTTATAGAACATTAATTAAAATGTTGTATTTGATATTCATGTTTTTCTGGTTTTTAAGTTGGATTTTTGGTGGATGTCTTAATTCATTAACTTAATTTATATAATTTTATGCTAGGAGAAAATAATTTAAAGCACGATATACATTAATGTTCTATTTACTATGTAATTTATGTTTTGTTCAAGAAGTAGTTTAATTATAATATTGGCATGCATGCCTTTAATCCCAGCACTTGGGAGGCAGAGACAGGCGGATTTCTGAGTTCGAGGCCAGCCTGGTCTGCAGAGTGAGTTCCAGGATAGCCAGGGCTACACAGAGAAACCTCGAAAAATAAATAAATAAATAAAAATTAGAATATTGGCTTTGGGTGTTGATGGTAGGGAAATATTCCTTCTTCTTGATGCCTTAAGAAGATTAATCTCTTCATTCCTGGTTTACAAAACCAGGGTAATAGTTATACTATCCGGGCATAGATCTCATTTTAGTATTTTGTCTTCTATAATTCCTGAAATAGGTATAAGAATTAAGATGATGGAGAAATAACTAATTGAGGTTAATTGTCTGATAATGATAAATGGATGTTCTACAGGTTGTCCGCCGATTCACTTTAGGAGTAGGAGATTAGCTACTGGAATTCAGTAGAGGGTTTGGGTGATTGGGTGGAAAATAAGGCCTCATTGTTTTGAGGTGTGTAGTAGGGGTAGGAATGCTAGAATTAGAATAGATAGGATCAGGGTATAACACCTCCTAGTTTGTTAGCCATTGAATGTAGGATAGTGTAAGCAAATAGAGAGTATCATTCTGGCTTAATATGGGGTGGTGTGTTGAGTGGATTTGTTGGTATATAGTTATCAGAATCTCCTAATAGGTCTGGAAAAAATAAGACTAGGGTTATAAGATATGAAATTATGATAAATACTCCTAGTAGATCTTTAATTGTGTAATATTGGTGGAATGAAATTTTATCTGCATCTGAGTTTAGACCTGTTGGATTACTAGAACCTGTTTCATGAAGAAATAGGAGGTGGATAATTACTAGGGTTGTAATAATAAATAAAGTGAAATGCAAAGAATTGTGTTAAAATGTCTTTATCTACTGAGAATCCACCTGAAATTCATTTTACTAGGGTGGTCCCGGTATAGGGGATGGCTGAGAGTAAGTTAGTAATAATAGTTGCTCTTCAAAATGATATTTGTTCTCATGGGAGAACATAACATATAAATGCAGTGGTTATAACAGCAAATAGTAGAATTACTCCAATATTTCATGTTTCAATAAAAGTGTAGGATCTTTAATATATGTCCCATCCTACGTGAAGAAATAAACAGATGAAAAATATTGAGGCTTCGTTTGTGTTTATATATCGGATAGTCATCCGTAGTTTACATCTCAGCAAATGTGAGTGACTGATGAAAATGCTGTTATTGTATCTGATGTGTAGTGTATGGCTAAGAATAATCCTGTGATGATTTGCATTATAAGGCATATTCCTAGAAGGGACCCAAAATTTCATCATGATGAGATGTTGGATGGAGCTGAGAGGTTGATGAAAGAGTTATTAATAATTTTAATTAAGTGATGTGTTTTTCACATGTTTGTCATTGTCTGTTTCTATAGTTGAATTACAATGATGATTTTTCATGTCATTGGTCACAGTTAAATGCTGTGTGGAAATAATGACTAATTGTATTTTTATTTTAAGTTTATTATTTTTAACTGAGTGTCTTGGGTTGGCTTTAAAGCCTTTGCCTATTTATGGTGGGTTTGGTTTAATTGTTTGTGGTTGTGTAAGTTGTCTTATGGTTTTAGGGTTTGGTGGTTCTTTTTTAGGTTTAATAGTATTTTTAATTTATTTAGGTGGGATGTTGGTTGTGTTTGGTTATACTACTGCGATAGCTACCAAAGAATATCCTGAGACATGGGGTTCTAATTGGTTAGTTTTTGGTTTTTTAATTCTTGGATTTTTAATGGAGATATTGTACATGTATGATCTTAATTATTCTGCCCCGCCCAGCGGGACCAGTTATTGGAGGGATACCTGAGGAGACCCCATGACCTGTGGGAGAGAATAGACGAGAGAGAGAAGAAGGAGACCAAGCAAGCTCTTTGTCAAGGTCTCCTTTAATTTTCAAAACTCACCTACTTTTATACAATACTCAAAAAGGGGGAAACTCAGAGGTGGGGAGGAACAGGGAGTGTGAGGTAATGGGGAGGGGGTGGGCTCAGTCAACATTCACAGTGACTCAGATGTTCTTTTACGACAACAGGGTATCCTTGATCTTTGTGGTTTCATATTCAGTCACAGTGACTCAGTTGTTCTTTTACGACAACAGGGTATCCTTGATCTTTGTGGTTTCATATTCAGCTTTTGGAGAAGTCATAATATTTTCCAGTTCTTCTTGGCTTCATTTTCTCATGACCTATAGAGATCTCAGCATCTGGGGGGTGGCGGCTCCCAACATCTCCCCCTTTTCTATATATGAATAAGGCCAATTGGACCTCTAAAGGAATTGTCAAAGCCCCTAGTCTGACTGGGACAATGGCGCAGGCATCAGTGAAAGGTATTGTTATCATTTTTTAGGTATCCTCTGTCTTAGGTCGTCCCATCTTGTCATTGTCTTACCCGTCTCTGAGTAATCCTGTCATTCTCAGGATTCTCTGTCTTAGGTTGATCAATGCAATTGGGAAGTTGCCCGTCTCTGAGTAATACCTCTCAACAATCCTTTATATGACTGACTGTGAGTCCTTTAAGGTACTCACACTAAGGCCTGGGAATGAGTCCATTGTCCTCTGGGGAAAGAAAGCTGTTTGACTCAAATGACAATTCCCCAGTGTCTTATGTTACCGAGGGGAAATTAGTCTGAGTCTCTAGGTCATGAGTTTGGAAGCCAGGCGACTGTAATTCGAGGCGATGCCAGATGTTGATGGACTGTGACCATTCCTGAAAAACAAAATCTACAAACGGCAAAATCCCTACAAAGATGTTAGTAAGAAAGGTAATATTCCTATACAACCATGGGGCCATCCCAACACCTGACTAATTGGGTATTAGAGTGATTCCATAGCAGCACAAGGACAGGTATCAGGAGCCAAAAAACAACATCTCCAAAAAGCAACAACTCTTATAAAAATTATAAAACAATCA
>JAPYYD010000252.1:0-17984 GCA_028551405.1 Uromys caudimaculatus | reverse complement strand
ATTTGAAGTGAAAAGATCTACATGTAATCCTGATGTCTGTGGTAGGAATACATGCCTTTAATCTGGATCTTGATGGGGGGGAAGACACAGCTTCAATCCAGATGTTTTCAGATGATAAGCCCCACCTCTGATCTGGGCCATGACTTGTGCTGTAATCCTATATAATTACATGGAAGAAGAAGGCTTTTTCTCTATAGCTCTTGCTCTTACCTTAATTGCAAGTCCTTTCCTAGACTGGCATTAGAGCCCACTTCTTTGGAATTGCAGCTTGTTCTAAAGATAAACTGAGACATCCAAACTTGTGTACTGAGATACTGTTGGATCCATGGAATTTGTCTTCATAGTTAGCCAATGTTGTATTAACTGGACCACCACAGTCTCTAAGTCATTCTAAATAATACCCTTTATATAGAGAGAAATTCATTCTATTAGTTCATTATTCTATAGAACTCTGACTAATATACTAGACAAGTATAGAATACTTTCAGAGCAGTGTGGGCCTCACAACCATCTCAGCTCAGTTACAAATTCAAATTGTCCACATTCCCTTAACCCTTTGTTCACAAGATTCTTTGATGCTGGACTTCTATAGCTATTAGAAAATAAAGTCAAATAACAAAAGTATAAAATATCCCAAATGGAACACACAGTAATATAATTACATGAGGACATCAGATAGAGAAATTCCAAATTAAGTGAGGAATGGAAAACCAGAGTCTTAGTTTTGGTAGGCCAAGACCCGTCACCTCTACTCACATAAAGATCAGGTGACAGTAGATTCTTACTATCCTTGATTTTATAGCACCAGTCTGGAGACCCACCAGATTTTTTCTCCCACACATTGACTCATTGTCAGTCTTAGAATTCAGATTCTTTCTAGGGATCTTCACAAGAACAAAACAGTCATCTGGAAGAAACACTTCTTCAGTATGCTCTGAGATGATCTGCAGTAAAAGAGCAGCACTAACTAACCCCCTCAGTTCTTGGCCTTGCAGAGACACACTCTCCACAAGATGCATGTGAACCTTGAGGCAGGCTCTATCCACTCCAGCTAGTAGTAAGATTCTTCATAACATTGCCTACCTGGACCATGACCATCTCCTAACCCCACCTTCGACACAAGGAGGGTCTTCTCAATTGTATGTGTCATCTGATGGGCCTAATCTGAATTCTTATCCTAGATGAGAGGTGACAAATCTATTGCAAACTGATAATCAGTGATCCTGTAGCTGGATTCTCAACTCACAGGAGCCTTGCATGAATGTGTGACAGCCTAAGACAATTAGCATGCCTACCTCATGTACCTGTCGCTACAGGTCTCCAGACATTTCTCTCTTTGATTGGGAATGATGCAGCACACTTGATTGGAAGGACAAAAGTCAAGTGTAGTGTGGGCAGGAGAGGTCTCAGTGGACTCACGTGACAGCTAACAAACCTCTTTAACTTGAATTCTGGTGGAATCTGATGCCTGTTTCTGGCCTCTGTGGAACCTGTATGCATGTAGTACAAAGACAGTCAGCAGCCTGAACACCCATCTGTTATTAATATTTTTTATTAAATAAATGTCATTTTAATTGTTCTGTTCCATGTAAGTGTTTATTGTTATCTACCTTGCCAGTGTAGTTTTTATCATGTATACTGCTTCTCAAGGGACTCTTTTCTTTTGAACTCTTATTTAATTTAAAAAGGTATTGATTGGAATGATAATATGTAGACCTTTTTCTTTAATGCCTGAAAAGACTTGGTCTAATTCACAAGTACTATACAATTAGACTTAGTGCCCATGCTTATAACCCCAGCACCCAGGAGTTGGAGCAGAAAGAAAAATATTTAAGAATATCTTCAGACAGGACAGAATAAGTTTGAGATCATCTTGGATCACAGCACATCACTAAATACATATAGTGAGAACAACACTCAGGCCTTTACCAGCATCAAACTGTAACACGTGTCAGATAGCTTCTCAATAGTTTTCCAGGGACTTCACTGGGATGTATGTCCTTCCCTCAACTTTTTCATTCTTTTTGGCCTGGACTCACTTTGAATATTGAAAAACATAGGATTTCTCAAATAGCCTAAACTTTGTGGTGTTAAGATAAAATTTGTATAACTATCCTAGTTTAAACAAAATTGTTCCTACTCTATAAACTTCTTTAACTCAAACAAAAGAAGAGAACATCTCATACCAGTTTCAGTGGAAAGTAGTTAAGGCACCTAAATACAGAGAAGTTCCTGATGCAGCAGGAACTTTTATTTGTGTGTGTCTGTGCTGTGTGTGTCTCTGTATGTTCTCTCTCTCTCTCTCTCTCTCTGTGTGTGTGTGTGTGTGTGTGTGTGTGTGTGTGTGTGTGTACACTTGAGCGTGACCATGCTGGGAAACTTTTTTTAATACTATATTTACATATTTTTAGAACTCTCACACTCCTACACACCTCTGTGTGTTCCCCTTTCATTCTCACACACACACATCTCACACACACCACATGTACTCTCCTTTCACTCACCCACATACTCTCCATACACACCTCACATTTTCTATTCACTCACTCTTCACATCTTCTTTCTCACTCTTCACATTCACCTCACATGTTCTCTCCCCTTTTTCTTGTCCTAGTCTTTCACTGATACTCCAAAACCAGGTAGAAAATAGACATTATATAGTCATTGTTAAATCAAATTTAAAAGAATAACCACATCCCACAAAGAATCAAAAATTACATTTTTCCCACAAAGTTTCAAGCTTTTCCTATTCCCAGGCCTGTAACCAATATAATAATACTTGTAAACTTATCATTACTTAAACTTTAACTTTTGCCTTATTGTACATAAGAGATCAGAGCTCTGAGGCCAGCCACTTGCATGATTTTGTGAAGCTCTAATGATAAATGACATGGACGAAGATGCCAGGCAGTGGCCAGAAAGAATCAAATGAACCCTTAACTCAGTAGTTCTGCTTCTGCACATTGTATGAAATGATGCTCTTAAGAGTCCCAGAGGTCTGACTTAGTTTTACTAGTACAAGGTTTTACATAGTCTATACTTGCTTATCCAGGAACCACTCTTAAATGTTGTGTAAAGCTTATTTCATAACTTCACTACTTTTTCCTTTCTTGGGGTCCCAATGTTGGCTTGAATTCATTTTCTAATAATTTCTTCAAACTTTCTTTACAAGTCAAGCATTAATTTGGAACTACCATTATGGAGTTATTATATTGTTTTCAAGATGAGAACACACAACATGTCCCTGGGCCATAAGACTGTGCTGTGCTGTGCCCCATGTCTCAATTTTTAATTGTTTAAAAATCATTACATCAAGGAACATCCAGTTTCACAGAATTCACCAGAACAGAAGGAGAAAGAAATAAGAAAGTCAGATCAAATAAAATAATTATACACAACAAGGCCAACTAAAAAGTAGTCACAAACAAATGAAATCTATACAGCCCTTGTCCAGGGCTAAGGTTAGGAGAAATGGGAACTACTCTTGTTAGAAAGAGCTGCCCAGGCTACTGAGATGTCCTAATCCTGGTCTACTGCAGACATTCCCTTATTTCAGATGGGGGGTGCCCTGGAGGGATGTGTCTCTTACTTCTCAGGGTCCCAGATGCCATCCTTTTTTATAAGGAGCTGTCTCGGGCTTCTGAGATGTCTCCATCACAGACAACTGCAGGCAGTCTCTGTCACTGTATGCTGTCCTCAGCATGTACCCCATTTTTTTGGTTTTTTATTTATTTATTTACACTACAGATTTTATTTCCCCCTGCTCCCAATCCACCCTCTGACTGTACCACATCCCATGCCTCCTCCCCACTCCCTGTCTCCACAAGGACGTCCCCACAATCCACCGTCCACCCAACCAAACCTCTAAACTCCCTGGAGCTTCCAGACTCTGGAGGGTTAGTATATCTTCTCTGTCTAAACCCATGTGTTGGGGGCCTCATATCAGCTGGTGTATGCTGCTTGGTTGGTGGTCCAGTGTTTGAGAGAACTTAGGAGTCCAAGTTTATTGAGAGTGCTGGCCCTCCTACAGGGTCACCCCCCTCTTCAGCTTCTTCCAGCCTTTCCCTAATTCAACCACAGGGGTCAGTAGCTTCTGTTCATTGGTTGGGTGCAAATATCTGCATGTGACTCAGTTGCTTGTTGGGTCTTCAGGAGTAGGGTCATGACAGATGCCTTTTTTTGAGTGCTCTGTAGCCTCAGTAATAGTGTCAGGCCTTGAGACCTCCCCTTGAGCCGGATCCACTTTGGGCCTGTCCCTGGACCTTCTTTTCCTCAGGCTCCTCTCTATTTCCATCCCTACAGTTCTTTCAGACAGGAATAATTATGGATCAGAGTTTTGACTGTGGGATGGCAACCCCCTCCATCACTTGATGCCCTTTCTTCCTGCTGGAGGTGTCTGGCATTTCATTTAAGGTCCCTCCCCTTGAGTTCTGAGAGTCTCTCACCTTCCAGGCCTCTGGTACATTCTGGAGGGTCCCCCCAACCTCCTACCTCCCGAGGTTGCATGGTTCCATTCTTTCGGCTGGCCCTCAGGAATTTCAGTCCTTTTCCCCCAAACAATACCATATCATGTCCGGCCCCCCCAAACATCCACTTTCCCTCCGAGGTCCCTCCCTGCTTCCCCACTTGTGATTGCTTTCTTCTCCCTCCCAAGTGGGACTGAGGCATCACTTGGGCCCTTCAGCTTGTTGAACTTATGGAGTTCTGGGGACTGTATCTTGGGTATTCTGTACTTTTTTTGGGTGGGGGCCTAATATCCACTTATTAGTGAGTGCATCCCATGCATGTCCTTCGGAGTCTGAGTTACGTCACTCAGGATGATATTTTCTAGTTCCATCCATTTGCCTGCAAAACTCAGGATGTCCTCGTTCTTAATAGCTGAGTAGTATTCCATTGTGTGAATGAGCCACAATTTCTGTATCCATTTTTCTGTCTTGAGACATTTAGGTGGTTTCCAGCTTCTGGCTATCACAAATAAGGAAGCTATGAACATGGTGGAACAAGTTCCCATGTGACATGGTGGGGCATCTTTTGGGTACTTTCCCAAGAGTAGTATTGCTGGGTCTTCAGGTAGATCTGTTTCCAATTTCTGAGAAACCTCCAGGTTGATTTCCAGAGTGGTTGTACCATTTTACAATCCCACTAGCAGTGGAGAAGTGTTCTTCTTTCTTCACATCCTCACCAACATGTGTTGTCACCTGAATCTAATAGAAGAGAAAGCGGGAAAGAGTCTTGAACTCACTGTCACAGGAGGAAATTTCCTAATCAGAACTCCAATGGCAAATGCTCTAAGATCAAGAATTGATAAATGGGACCTCATGAAGCTGGAAAGCTTCTGTAAGGCAAGGGAAATAGTCAATCAGACAAATCGGCAACTTACAGATTGGGAAAAAATCTTCACTAATCCCACATCTGATAGAAAGCTAATATCCAAAATATATTTAAAAAAACAAAAAAACAAAAACAAACAAACAAACAAAAAACTCAGGAAGCTAACCAACAAAAAAACCAAACAACCCAATCAAAAAAATGTGGTATAGAACTAAACAAAGAATTTACAAAGAGGAGTCTCAAATGGCTGAAAAGCACCAAAAGAAATGTTCAAAGTTCTTAGTGAGCAGAGAAAAGCAAATCAAAACAACTCTGAGATTCTATCTTACACCAACCAGAATGGCTAAGATCAAAAACTCAGGTGACAATACATGTTGGCAGTACCCAATTTTTTAATAAGGATATTTGATTCTCTGGAGTCCAACTTCTTCAGTTCTTTGCATATATTGGATATTAGCCGTCTATGAGATGTAGGACTGGTAAAGATCTTTTCCCAATCTGTTGGTTGCCGTTTTGTCCTACTGACAGTGTCCTTTGCCTCTTTATGAGGTTCCATTTGTCTATTGTTGATCCTAGAGAATGAGCCATTGGTGTTCTGTTCAAGAAAGTTTCTCCTGCGCCCATGTTTTCGAGGCTCTTCCCCACTTTCTCTTCTATTAGTCTCAGTGTATCTGGTTTTAAGTGGATCCTTACCTAATTTGAAGAAATGGTTGTATGGCAATGGGTCTTACATTCCTGTATTTGGTCTTTCCTGCTCTTCACATTTCTCAAAGTCTTCCTGTCTTTCCATGAATCCAGCACTGGTGATGCTGTGGCAAGATGAAGGATGAGTGGGCTGGCACTGTAGTCACCCTTGAGAGGATATCTGTACTTTTTGGTGTTTGTACAATGGATCATCCTACATTTTTAAACCGATGAAATGGGTGATATAGAAAGAGCAACAGTAATGGTACCTCAGAGACAAATGCTTCTAAGGGACCAAAATATAATTCAACAGATAAAAAGATTCTGAAAATAAAACAGTCATTTGAAGATGGCATGTATAGTAGGAGTGTGTTATGTGTGTGGCATAACACACAGAATTCAGACTGTTAGGACTATTATACTTTCTATTCAGGATATAGTTAAGAACATAATTAGGGCAGTGTTACACTTATTCTAGGAAGAGAATAGGAAAGAATACCATTTAAAAACTAATGTCAATGATTGTGTTGGGTGTTAGAAGACTGATTTCTTTGCCCTTGTAAGGCCAGCAGTGTGGTGGAAACACTTGAGAAATTTTGAAATTTATAAGTTAATATTCAACCACTGTCTCTCCTCTATTACAACCTTGTGTGATATATGAAGAGTTACATTTTGAGGAAATATTTTTAGCATCATTGTTAACACACTTATGTTTAGTAAGGTGAAATGTGCTTCTACTATGAGTTGGACTATATTCCAGAGCCCTTCCAAAAAGGATATAACTTGAATCAGCTGTTCGCTACTTTATACCCCTTAATGAAGAACACGTACCAGGGCCCTTGTAAACGAAGCCAATTGAAGTCCAAGGACACAACATAGAATATGTGAATAATTCTACAAATCTGTAAGCTTGATGACAGAAGATCCTGCATCACTTTTAAATCGGGGAGCATTTGTGATTCGTGTACTGAATCTATTAGTGAGAAGTACTCTTTGACAATGAGATGGTGTTCTATAATTGGTAAATATAGCTTTTAGATTTGGCCTTGGTATTTAATAAGATGCGATATTGAGATACATCCATTTATACCAAAGGAAATCTGGAGTGAGAATTTATTATCTAAATAACATTTCATATGATCAAACATAATTTTTGAGGATTACTGTCCATTCAATTGCTAAATAGACACTTTGCATTTTAAAAAGGGATCATATTTTATATTTAGCAAAATCAACTTGTGTTTATGATCTGCTAAGCCTAGTGAAAAATCATGCCTAAGTTATCCCCAGGATTCTGAAGATTCTGAAGGATCTGAAAACCATTGTATATTCAAGGTTTTCTTTGTACTATTTTCCCTCTTTGTGAACATCACTCCATTGCCTTGATTGGACTGACTGTGACTTCCCTTTGAAGCTTTGAGGGAATCATCCCTATATTTTGACTCTCCTCAATGTAGACAAGACAAAGACTAGAATGAAACTTAGATTACATGCAGTTTGTCATAAATGTTGATCTGAAGACAGAGACTTTACTTCCATATGTATTTCCCATAAGTCTCATACTCTAAATGCCTTAAATACCTCACTTATTCCTCCAGAACTTCCAAAGGCTTTGTAGGATTTTGTTTTAAAATTCTCATTTGTGGAAATTTCCATCCTAATCTATAAATGAATCCTTCTTTATTAAAACAGTTTCTGTCTTTTGATCATTCTAACATTTTATATTTGCTAATATTTTAAGATACAATAGGTTTAACAAATGAATTCACAACATTTTATAAGAATATTTATTCAGGGGTGGGGAACAAGCAATGTTTATCCCCTCTTTCTAAGTTCTCAATGGCACCACATTTCAAAATTATCATAGTTCATCCAAAGATGCCAGTGAAATTATGCGGTTTACTTCCACAAAATTGACAAGGTATTTCTTAGGAGAATGTGGATGTTCTACAATCAGTCACATTAAAAATGCCTTACTCGGGCTGGAGAGATAGCTCAGCAGTTAAGAGCACGGACTGCTCTTCCAGAGGTCCTGAGTTCAATTCCCAACAACCACATGGTGGCTCACAACCATCTGTAATGGAATCCAACGCCCTCTTCTGGTGTGTTTAAAGACAGCAACAGTGTGCTCATGTATATAAAATAAATATTTTTTTAAAAATGCCTTACACAGTATGTATAGAGACAATTTCATATACATAAGTAGTTATCTCCCTTCTACCTTTTAAAAGTACTGGCCAGCCATATCCTCTTTTTTTTATAGATACTTAGTAACATTTTAAAAGTCCTGTTGTGATTATTTTAGTTCAACTGAGCTGAAGGTATGAAGATGTTGTTTAATTTAGAAGACACAAGTCCTGTGCTTGATCTTTCAACATTTGTATATTTATTTGTTTTTAATGAGGCTTTACTGGATATAAATACCTTTTAAATTATCAACCTGTTTATGCCTGTATATATATTCATATATGAATATATCATATTTAAAAGCACAGATATGTTATTCTTATATGAGTGAGGAGAATGTCCAACATGAATAACATCTCCTAGTCTAGGAGTAGTAAACTATAATATAGAATCTTAAGGGATAGAGACCACGTTGTGTAGTAGAATTGGGATAGGGTTTAATGAGATACCATTGTGACCAGAATTGTGTGTTTACATATAGATGTCCTTGAAAGTAGACATTACAATTTAAATATATATCCTCATGTTACCTATTCCAAGGAAAGATTCTGATCCATATTATCATTTTATATTTATTTTACCTGTGTGGATTTATTGATTAAATATATTTTTGTCCATTCCTATCAATTTGTAAGTTTAATTTCAGGAGGAACAAAATGAATTAGGGCCAACTATAATTTAATTTACTTGTAATTCATTTGCTATTAAGTGTGTGATGTGTATAACAAACCATGATCCCATGTGTACAGATTCTATACATAAGTAATAAAAAGGCAAATTTTAGTGAGCCAGAAGTTTGTGTTTATTGCTTGTTGGGATTCTATTTCCCTAATTTTCACTGTCAAGTGCAAATTTCACATAGAGACCTTTAGTAAACATATTGTTAGTTTGAGCAGACACAAAACCAAACATGTCTAGAGCACTGAAGAGTACGGAAGGGCATTTTATCTCAGAGGAAAAGTAGCCTGGACTTACCAGGCAGAAATAGCTGAGAGTGAGATCCAGCAGAGGGTAACAAATGTTCATTGCTAGCAGCAGTCTCTCTAGCACTTAGCAACTTATCCTTGTCTGTTGGGATCTGTGAGTTTCAAAGTCTTTGTTTCCTTTGTCAGTATGCCAGTTTTAGAGGCATATAGCTGGAAAAACTTTTAGGTTCTTTTGAGGAGTCATGAAATCTGTAAGGTAGAGGCTATCAGGATCAAACAAACAAAACATTAAGATACAAAATGAATGTAAGTCTGATATTTCTTCTTGGTGCAATAGGGATACTATTGACTCTGTGGGACCATCAAGAATAATGGTGGCCACCACTTTATCTTGTGCCATGTGTTTATATTAACTAAAGATCTGGTAAAGTCACATGGACAATGTTTTATGATATCATTATCAGAAAAAGATACCAAGTCCCAGTGTTGCTTCCACCATATGAGAATTCCCCAGGTGAAATTTAGAAGAGCCGAAGAAGTAGTGATTTTCTGTTCTATGTGAACTGGGCCCCAGAGTAAAGTAAACATATTTACTGGGAATGCAGGGTTCTTGCATAGCCCACTTTCTACTTTCATTGGGGCAGGAAGGAATATGGTGATACTATAAAAAGAGGACTAGGCAGGCAGATGAGAGAAAAGATAGAAGCTGATTTCACATAGCACAGCAAAACCATTATCCTAACCCTGAACCTAATCATAACCTGTAACCCTACCCACTCTACCTCGACTCTAGACAATTCTTGTCGTAACCAAAACCTCTTATCCCCTAACCCTAAGTCTAACCCTGTTTACTGTGGGGTATTTTTCTTAATTATACCTTTTGAAGTGAGAAACCTTGGCTATCTCTTGGTCTTTTGGGAGGTTAAGATCCACCTATAAACTAGGCTATAGATTCTTTCTGAAACCTACATATATAAAGAACATTGAACAGGGTAGTTCTTTGATATGTCTATTTGCCCTACATTTTTTAGCAGGATGATTTGTTTGTTTATTTGTTTTTTACAACTGGCATTAGTAAGTGCTTATTTCTTCAGAATTCTGGTAAGTACTGAAGATCCACTGAGATATCCAGCAACATGTACTCAACGAGTCCTTGATTTTTCTACTTTCCCTTGGCCGACAGACTTTATTGGGCCAAGTGGACCACTGAGAGAGAAAGAGGGAAATTCATTCTCTCTATGAGATGAGGTATGTTTATCTAGAAAACCTGTACTAATAAAACTGTGGTTTTTCTCCAACTTGTCACTGAGGAAGATGTGCTGGCTAACAGTAGTGCTCCACAGTGTTTGTCATCTGTTTCCAGCTTTTCTCCCTGGGTTGTTTCATAGCATCTGGTGAAAGGAAGCTACATTTTCCCTGAGCCCAGGGTGAAGCAAAGAAACAACTCTTGTTTCCTAAAATCCCTCTTTAACGTTAATAGCCTGGGCATTTTTCCACTGGTGGGCCAGATTAATACCTCCACTGCAAGCTGAATAGAAGATATTCACCTTGATTTCAGGAAGAAAGGGTGAGTGCTGTGAGGAAAGCTCAAGCAACCTATGAAGTCAGGTCTTGGTGAGTGCAGGACCATCTCTCACTGAGTAGAGGAGCAGGCTGCTGAACAGCCTGAGCTGGAAGGGTGTGTCCTCTCCCAGGGCTTGGAAGATAGGTACAAATGCTACTGGAGTGTAAGTCAGACCTGAGATTTGGAAAAGGTCTCCCCAGGACTGGAAGCACACTTTAAACTTGAGGAGGGGTAAGACTCACTGGCCAATCAAGGCCTGCAGGTGGACCTGCCAGTCACACAATGAGGAGGGTTCTTCCAGGTGCCCTGCTGCAAGTTTGTTTTGGCTGTGCAGGCTTGAATGGTTCTCTGCAATCAGCTTTGTGCACTGCTGTTGGGTGCTTTGAGGGGAACTCAAGTAAGCTCCATTTTTGAGACAAGTTGAGCACAAGATCACTGCCCATAATGGGTAGGGGCAAGTGACTGAGTAGTCGGACTTAGAGTAGTGGGTCCTCCCTGGGGCTGGATGGGAAGTATCAGCCAGATGTAGTCAGATATGGGCACCTATGGGGTCCCTTGTGGTGCTGCTCACTTGCTAGATCAGGCGGTGACCCCTGAATAACTTCATTATCAGGTCTGAATCTGCTCAAAACATTTGGACCAGGGGCTTGCTTGTAGAAATGTCACAGGCAGGATGCCAAACTTGGAGAGCCCTTGCTTCTCTTGAATATTCGATAAGTTCTGCTCTTAGCATTTACCACTTAGGTGTAAGATCCATTTGCAGGTAATTTTGTGGAGCTTTAAAAAGGCATCCCATGTGTTGAGTAGCACTCCAATATTAAGCTGAGATATAGAAGAGAAGAATTGGTGATGTAAAGGATTTACCAAGCTTAGGAAATAGTGACAGTAAGTAGCATTTAGCTGATGGAGGACTGCCTCAAAAACACCCTACAGATTAGTATGCTAAGCAGGCCTGTTAGAGACTAGGATGCTAGGATTCACATACTTGTTCACCAGGCTTGTCTAGACGCTCCAAACCATAACAAAGGAGACAACTGTGATGTACAGCCAGCCACTTGGCACATGTTCATAGCAAAAAGCAGGTCTGTAACAAGCTGCTCAATGGGTCATTACAGACTCACAACCAACATGAAGGCCTGGAGTACCTGAAGCCCCCATTTTCTAATTGAGAAAAGCATAGTTCTCCCACATGGGAAAGACTACACTGGTTGACATTCATTTGAGAAGGAAAAACACATATGTACTTGCAGACAGGAGCCGAGCATGACTGTCCTCTGAGAGGCTTTACCAGCAACTGATACAGATGCAGATACTTACAGCCAACCATTGGACTAGGTCAGGGACCCCTATGGAAGAGTTAGGGGAAGGATTGAAGGTGCTGTAGGGGATGCCAACATTACAAGTAACCCAAACCCCTGGGAGATTGTGGAGACTCCGCCACCAACCAAAGAGCATACATGGGCCAGTCCATGGCCCCAGGAACATATGTAGCAGAGGACTGCATTGTCTGTACTCAGTGGGAGACTATATACCTAATCCTGTAGAGACTTGATGCCCCAAGGAAGGAGAATGGGGCAGGTGAGGTGATGGTGGGTGGATGATAGGAGTGGAGACAGGGGTGTTGGAGCACACTCTCAAAGGCAAAGGGAAGGGGGAAAAGGTTAAAGAACTCTGGGAGGGGGGACTGGATAGTGGGGCAACATTTGAAATGTAAATAAATAAAACAATTAAAAAGATATAGACAGAGAGATACAAATGAGAGAGAGAGAGAGAGAGAGAGAGAGAGAAACTGTTGTATGGAGGGCTAGCCTTATCAAGCAAGTCTTTCCATGAGGCCCTCATATATCGAGAATGAAATAGCTCCTTCCCAAACCTAGAAACATACTTGGCAGAGCCAAGACCAGCCTGTGGCCTAGGCCTTGGGAGCTTTTCCTAAGGCCACAATGTACTGACAATAAAATAGAGCTCCTTTTCTAAAGCCAGGAACAGCCTTGGGAGAGCTGGTAATGGTCTGGGACCCCGCTCTTCATGACCTTTTATATCCTCAGAACCCAACTCTTTCTGCCATATGGCACTGTGGTTATCAGTCCTAAGGCCAGCGCAGGCTTGGTCAGTAATGTTCTTGAGATAAGGTGTTTTCTCCTTGTGCAGCATTGTTTATCAGACTATCCCAAGTTTGTCCTATTGTATGATAGTTTCTGCTGGCTTCTTAGAAGTCTCCCATTAATTTCCATTTTTCCTCTGTAAATAGTATACAAGATGCTTTTTTTTTTTTTTTTTTTTTTGATTTTCGAGACAGGGTTTCTCTATGTAGCCCTGGCTGTCCTGGAACTCAGTTTGTAGACCAGGCTGGCCTCGAACTCAGAAATCCACCTGTCTCTGCCTCCAAGTGCTGGGATTAAAGGTGTGTGCTACCACTGCCCAGTCACAAGATGCTATTCTTAAGAGCTTTACTTAGCATAAGACATGGCTTCTGCATGACCTCCCCAACACAACGTTTATACACTCTACCTTCTACTTTTTCTCTTTTTCATCCTCTGGGACTTTGCACTTAAGGCCTTGTCACTGAAGAATGATCCTTTGTATTAGGGTACTAGTGTACTTAAGAAATAGCTTCAGGAATGTCTTTGTTGTGTAAATCTCCCATCTATCTAATTGGCTAGTCTTGCAGTCTCCTTTCCCTATTTAAATTGTCCAAAGTATAACATGAAGCCTGGTCCTAAAAGAGCACTACACAGAGCTGAATTCATGATATCATTAAAGAGATTTTTTAAAAAGTAATCTTTAATTGTGTGTAGAGTGATTTCTCCCTGGGAAGGCATATTAATTCTAAGACAGCTGTATCTTCAGCCTTTTAGAAAACTGTTTCCAAGAAAAGCTATGTTGACTCAGGTCACCTTGCTGCCAGTCTGTTGCTCCCCAGGGAAATGACCTTGCTTTCCTCTTGATTAAACTTCCTAAATTCTTTAGTTAAAGGACTGTACCACAACGGGGTTTTAAAATTACCCATTGGAGTCATGTAGTGAACTGTCCATTGCAGCAATGGAAAAGGACTTGCATGTGAAGCATGGCTTCTGCCTTCAGACCCAAACATGAGGAACAGGCTACTGTGTACACTTCACAGTGAAATAGGATAGGCAATAGCTACATCATGAATTAAAGTTTAAGTGAGTCAGCTGTAGGAGATACCATTATGAAGAAAGACCTGGTACAAGCAGGGTGAGTGATTTTGTAATTTTTCAGCATGTATTAATTCATGTATGTGAAGAAGAACAGACCAGATTGTGGGGGTTATACAATCCTGAACAGAACACCAATGGCTTATGCTCTAAGATCAAGAATAGACAAATGGGACCTCATGAAATTGCAAAGCTTCTGTAAGGCAAAGGATACTGTCAAGAGGACAAAACAGCAACCAACAGATTGGGAAAAGATCTTAACCAATCCTATGTTCAGTAGAGGGCTAATATCCAATATATACAAAGAACTCAAGGAGTTAGACTCCAAAAAACCAAATAACCCTATCAAAAAATGGGGAACAGAGCTAAACAGAGAATTCTCAACTGAGGAAATTCTCAGGGCTGAGAAGCACCTAAAGAAATGCTCAACATCCCTAGTCATCAGGGAAATGCAAATCAAAACAAGTCTGAGATTCCACCTCACACCAGTCAGAATGGCCAAGATCAAAAACTCAGATGACAGCAGATGCTGGTGAGGATGTGGAGAAAGAGGAACACTCCTCCACTGTTGGTGGGACTGCAAGCTGTTACAACCACTCTGGAAATCAGTTTGGCGGACCCTCAGAAAAATGGACATAATACTACCTGAGGACCCAGCTATACCTCTCCTGGGCATATATCCAGAAGAAGCTCCAACATGTAACAAAGACACATGCTCCACTGTGTTCATAGCAGCCATATTTATAATAGCCAGAAGCTGGAAACAACCAGATGTTCCTCATCAGAGGAATGGATACAGAAAATGTGGTACATCTACACAATGGAGTACCACTCAGCTATTAAAAACAATGACTTAATGAAATTTGGAGGCAAATGGATGGAACTTGAAAATATAATCCTGAGTGAGGTAATTCAGTCACAAAAGAACGAACATGGTATGTACTCACTGATAAGTGGATATTAGCCAAAAAGTTCGGAATACCCAAGTTTCACTTTACAGTAACTGCTGGACTGAGAGTCAACTGTCCTGACCTCCCCGGTCCTCATGGAGGCTGGACCACCAACCAAAGAATACACATGGAGGGACCCATGGTTCGAACCACATATGTGGCAGAGGAGTGCCTTGTTGTCCTTTAGGGGGAGGAGAGGCCCCAGTAAAGGGGAATATCAAGGTGGGAATATGGGAGTGGGCGGGTGGGTGGGTGGGAGGTGGAATTCCCTCATAGAGGTGGGGCACAGGGAGGGGATAGGTGGTTTCCAAAGAGGAAAAAAAAGGGGGGGCGGAACATTGGAAATGTAAATAAAGTACCAAAAATGAAAAAATAAAAATACAATAAATAAAATAAAAGGATACAAAAGAAAGAAAGAAAGAAAGAAAGAAAGGATTAAAGAAAGAAAGAAAGAGCAAAACTTGAGAGAAAAGGTATGGATCATATTTGGTGTGCTCTAATACATGTCTAGTCCCTGAACAATATTGGACCATAAAGCCTGTTCAAACTTTTAAAATAATTTTTGTGATTATAATTAATCATTTGAGCCTTCTTATTTTTTACTACTGCTAAGTCTCAAACCCTGGGACAAATGTGTGAGGTGCCTATCTAACAAATCAAAGCAGATGTGACTGTCAGTTCTCCCTGACATTCCTCAGTTCCTTCCTTTCACAAGGTGTGCCTGGTAGAACTGCCCTCTAGCCTAGGGGTTGGTCTGTCTGTCTCTGAACTGCCCTTCCTTATATAATCCAACCATTTTGTTAACTGGTCTTTTTTACCTATCATTTACCCTCCTGACTGATAGGTTTTTTCGCTGCCTTTGAAATAAGCCAATTGAATCCATATTAGATTATATTAAATGCAGGCTTATTGGGGAAGTCACTTTGGGAGGGGTAGCTTAAGGGGGAAGAGAAAGACAGAAAGGGTGTATGCACAGAGAGAGAAGGGAAGGAAAAAGAGCAAGAGGAGACCAAAATGTCTGGATTATATAGGAAACATCTGTGGGAGAAGGCAGCCCAGCATCTGGGCTGGAAAGTTCAGGATTGGGGGCAGGTTATGCAAGATAGGGACTGAGGGGTGCTGGGAAAACCTGGAGTCCAGGTCTGCTTTGATATGTAAAATATACACCTGAGTCCGTTATCTAGAACACTGACCTCTTGATCTGGTTCTCCCCTCTCCCCTCTACTCTCTTTTCTCATTACTTGGCTTGGGTCATAGCCACTCTGAAATTTCCCAGATGTCCCTATGTCTTGCTATTCTCTCCCTTTTATCTATGATAAAATTTCTACTACACCATAACTAGGAGAAGCCATGTCTTTTCCTTTGCCTTTCTTTTTTTTCACTCACCTCCCATTGACCACTTCTTCCTTTCAAATTAATGCCCACCTTTTGCTTTAATTGTGGTTAGTGTTTGATTTGAGAGAAGAAGTTTGGCTATAAGACTCCCCAACTATGAGGTAGAGATAGCTCCACTGGATATTGAGTATGTAATGGAATGTGCATACAAAGGACCCTGTGCCTTGGAACAGTAAGTCCTGGCAGTAGAAAGCCCTGGTGCTTATAATTTCACTTTCCAGTGTGCACACACAAGCATTGCTTTTGCTGTGCAGTAGGAAGACTGATTGGAAAACTGAAGGTCTGGTTTCGAGAAGTTTTTAATTCATTTCTCATTCAGTTTTGTGTGACAAATTTTATAAATAGTTTTGAAAGTCGAATGCTACCATCAATAAATACACTGGGGTACAAACAGAGTTGAGGCTTGCTAATCAGCCAATGGTGTCTGTCTTAGTCAGGGTTTCTATTCCTGCACAAACATCATGACCAAGAAGCAAGTTGGGGAGGAAAGAGTTTATTCAGCTTACACTTCCAATTGCTATTCATCACCAAAGGAAGTCAGGACTGGAACTCAAGCAGGTCAGGAAGCAGGCACTGATGCTAAGGTCATGGAGCAGTGTTTCTTACTGGCTTGCTTCCCCTGACTTGCTCAGCTTGCTTTCTTATAGAACCCAAGACTACCAGCCCAGGGATGGTACCACGCACAGGGGGCCCTCCCCCCCCTTGATCACTAATTGAGAAAATGTCTTACAGCTGGATCTCATGGAGGCATTTTCTCAACTGAAGCTCCTATCTCTGTGATAACTCCAGCTTGTGTCAGGTTGACACAAAACCAGCCAGTACAGTGTCCCAAGGCCACATTTTCTTATTTGTTCCAGTTTTTGTTGATTATGGTGTTGGCTTCAAGTAGGCTGATCAGATTATGTACCTTGCTCTGGGCATTACCCAGAATGATGCTTTCTTTCCTAATTTTGGCATCTAGTGATTTTAATTGTTTTTCTTTATGTGTGGTGATCTCCAGGATTTCATTGATCTTTTGTACAAAGTTATTATACAGTTCCATTTCCAATTCAAACTCAAATAATCCATCGGAGTCAAAATAATGTTTCTCCTCTAATGTCAATGTGGTCATAATTGTGGTATTATATAAAGTGGCCTGTGAGCAATTCATCATTAGATAGCATCTGCCTGTTGGATTGAAATATACTTCAGGTGTATTCATATGAGATTCATTTAGCTATCTGTATGTAGCTATCTTTGGTGTTGGTGTACATAATATGAAATTGTAATTCCCCATGTGCTGTGTTATGATTGTTAATCTTGACATGGCAAAGGATGTGTGTTGCATCTTGATATCTGGTAGATGTGGGTAGACATATGCATTTGCTCCTAGGCTTATGGTATCTTCAAGTGGTATGTATATGGAGCTATTTGTAGTATTAACTGCTGATCATAGGAAATGGTCAACTGGTATTATGAATTTATTACCTAATTTTTGAGGTAAAGCTTTAGTATGATATCCTGGGTATGCATTATCCAGGAATACTTGTATTAAATGTATCTCGAATATTCCTTCTGAGCAAAATGATCCTTTTTCATTATGTAATAATGTTTGGAATTCTGGTGTTCGTTTCCCTAATCCTGTGGTGAATAGGATGTCCAATTCTCTTTCTACTTCTACAAGATTACTTTTATACATTTGGCACATTATCATAGTATGATTTTGGGTTATAAGGTTCCTTGTTCTATTATATTCCTGTCTGTATTGTTCTCTAAACACCTGCATTTC